>CAKALG010002144.1:0-10331 GCA_916700815.1 Helicolenus hilgendorfi | reverse complement strand
ATATATGAATAATAATTAAAATAATAATTAGGGCTGTCAATCGATTAAAATATTTAATCCCAATTAATCACACATTTATTATCTGTTCAAAATGTACCTTAAAAGAAGATTTGTCAAGTATTTAATACTCTTATCAACATGGGAGTGGGCAAGCATGCTGCTTTACGCAAATATATGTATATATGTATTATTGGAAATCAATTAACAACACAAAATAATGACAGATATTGTCCAGATACCCTCACAGGTACTGCATTTAGCATTAAAGATATGCTCAAATCATAACATGACAAACTCAAGCCCAACAGGCAACAACAGCTGTCAGTGTGTCAGTGTGCTGACTTGACTATGACTTGCCCCAAACAGCATGTGATTAAGTGGGCATGTCTGTAAAGGGGAGACTCGTAATCTTCTTTTTTCTTTTAAAAGCTGACATTTGTCATACTATATAATTATTAATTAGAGTGGAAATCAATTTACTAAACCAGCTGAACTTGGTTGATTCAGTATTTCATAAAGCTCTACTGTCTAACAAAAGATAATTATTTCAAGGGCGCAAAAGCAACTGTTACTACTACTTAACAACTACTACCTCTACATTTGTTTGGCGTTCTCTCAGTACTTGGTCATTAATAAAATTCCACAGGAGCAGGACAACAGGGGGAAAGAGATTTAGCATCGCATCACCTCCACTTGGACCCCGGGGGGAGAGCAGCTCTCCCACAGAGTGAGACAGAGGGCAGGGGAAGTTGTAGGGGAGACAAGAGACAGGAGAGAGGAAAAAAGTGAGACAGAGAAAAATGGGGGTGTGCTGAGGACAGGAGTAGAGAGAGAGACAACAGGGAGGCAAAGAGGAGAGAGAAATAGGAAGGTAAATTGACTTTGAGGAGGTTAAACTCTGAGTCTATGCCCAGAAGAGACTGATTATGATAAGGAGAAGAAAGGAGAGAGAGGAGACACATATTTCATTAAAGAAAGGGAGGAAGGCGGCATAGAGAGGGGTGAATGTTGCCTTTTTTTCCCTTCTTCTTTTTTTCTTACCTGCGTTGTTAGACAAGCTAATTAGGTTAGCAGCTAATTAGCTTGTTTTGATTCACTAAGTCACCTTGACCCACGCTTTGACCTATCGGCTACTAACTGAATAGACACACAAACACACACATACCGCCAGGCAGACCAACAAAAACACACACACCCAAACAAAAGACAAACCTACAGGCGCACACAGACACAAAGACATCCAAAGAAAAATGCACGTGCACACACACACACAAACACATACAGACACAAACACACACACCGTTGGGATTGCTGTAGAAGTAGCTAGCAGACAGCTATATTGGATTTGTTCAGGGGGGTCAGGTCCAATGAAATTAATCAAGTTCTCTTCCACAAGTACAAAAACTCTCTCGCTCTCTCACTGTCTGCATGCATCCCTGTATACACCTCTCTCTCTCTCTTAATGCCTGTTTCTGTTTGTAAGCCTGCTTCTCTCTCTCCCTCCCTCTCTCCCTCTCTTTCTCACCCACACAGACACACACAGAGAGGCTTTCCAGGTGTTGCATTACTGTAATAATAAATTTATAATGCCCACAGTAACTGAAATCAGATTACGCATTATTGTAATTGGACGGCACACAGATTGAATTACACTGTGAAAGACAGTTAGCAGACCACAACTCAATTATTTTCTGTCTATTCCAGAGAAACAGAGCAAGAGCCAGAGAGAGGGCCACAACAAGTGAAGAAGTGGTGCGTCAAACCTGTGTAATGGTGCATTTTTACCACAGGAGTGTGGTTAAAAAAGAGGTATTTTCTAAGCTCAGACAATATAACGACATATACAGCAAAAACCATATGATATGTTGATTAATTGATTAGTTGATCAACAAACAATTAGTTGATTATCAAAACAGTTGCCAGTTAATTTTTGAATACTTTTATCAAGCAAAAATCACCCGATTCAACGATTCATCAGGCCATTAAATACCCGTTATAAGCCGCTATAAGCACCATAGATGTCATAATTACTACAGTCACTAGAGGTTGCTGTCATGTACTTTTATAACTCCTTTCGGTGACCTACCATGTGAATAGATGATGAAACCTACCAGTGGGTGTAGTAGGCTCTTATTAACCCACATATATGGGGCTTATAGCGACTGATAACGTCTATTTAATAGCCTGACAACAAAAAAATGCCAAGCATGACCGGTCCCAGCCTCTCCAATGTAAGGATTTGCTGATATTCTCTATTTTATATGACTGTAAACTGAATATCTTTGGGTTTTGAATCAAGAAGATAACAGGCAACATAATCAATAAAGTTATTCTTAGTTGCCGCTCTACAAGTATCAGCATGACTGGATTAACCTATTCAGGGGTTAGTCAGTAGTCAGTAGTTCAGTCCATAGGGACTTGGCTTGGGAACCGGTAATGATGCAGGACCCACCTTAATACATACTGTACTTTATTGATGCATATTTGTAACAATTTGAAAGCAACAATTGACGGGGGCTCCTAGAGGTCCGGGGCCCTGGGGCTGTTCCTGGCTTAGCTCACTTGGTAATCCACCCCGTAAGAAACATTTCCATATTGTTTATACTGTAATATCTGTCTGTTTTATATTAGTTGATATGTCAGGTATTTACTTTGCTGGTTAAGCCGAAAGTAGTAATTCCCATGTGGTTATTCTGCTGTATATCACAATGCATGTTGTTTCCTCGCAATATAAAATGACGTACTGTATACCATTATTTATAGGGGTAAGGAAAAATGTATTCTTAGATGCATTGCGATTCTCTGTTGAAAGATTGTCTTAATACAGAAAAGTTAATAATCAGAAATGTAAAACCTACTGTAACTCTCAACATTATGATTGCCTGTAACAATCTTGTAAGACTGTACGTTCCTTACAGCTGAACCAACTGGATGGTGGAAAGTAACAGATGTGGACGGCTGAGCGTGAGCAACCGCAGATGGATACTATCCGACCGGCAGAACCAGGGCTTTCACACTATGTTGCACACTTTGGAGCCAAGGTACATCAACCATCTTGCCGTCTTTTGCCGACACTGGGATACCCACACTCTGCAACAAAACCAAAACTAAAGTCATGGAATCAGTGAGGAAAGCGGGTAGGATAGCAGTAACATGCTGCTACAGACACACGTTTGTTTCTTTTCTTGTTGGTTCTTCGCAATGCTGGCAAATATATTGGCAAATACAACTTTTCAGTTGACACATCTCTTCCATTTGTTACTACTATTGTATTAATAAAATATAATGAAAGTGAATTCATCTGTTCTGTTTATTTTAATTATAGATCATTACAATTACACTATGTTTTAAAAGTACCAATAAATAAATCGTGTATAGAAACGTACTCTCAATTATACACCTTTCCAGTACAAGCACGGTCTTTTGCTGCTGGTTACTGAGCAGTAAAGGTTTTGGTAAGATTCAAGCTCCTTGTTCAGAGGCACATCCATAAGTTGAGAGATTGTAGCTCGCAAGCATCACTCTTTTTTTCAGGCTTGTTTGGGTTAAAAACTTCAAGCTTGAGACTAGAAGATTTAGGCTGCTATCAGTTGGAAAACTAAAAAGGTCATTCTGTTTACCATTTCACTCACCGGGTCTTGTTGACATTAGCAGATGCCAATCCTGAACATTTTGTTGCCCCCAATCATTAAAGGCACAGAGCTGCATCAGCTGCCACGCTTACAGCACAAAATACTAACATGAGGGGGAATGACTCTGACATTTCTAAACTGACACATCCATAAATAACACACACTCATCACACCCTCAACCCTTTTCCCCTTTTTCTGCCTTCTCACACATAAACACACAAATGTACTTTTCAATACATTTCAAAATCATCTGCTCTGGTTTTAGTTTTAGTGTCCAACATATGTATTTGTAAGTAATGGTGCATGCTGTAAAAATGAAGACTAGTGGACAGATTTTGTCAATGCGATAGCGGCGGTACCGTGCAAGATGCAGTCACGACACTTTACAGGAGTGTATTTAAATGAATATTAAATTCAATTAAATTCAATTTATTGTTATATAGATCATCATTCCTTCATTCTTCATTTATTTCTATATAAATGAAGTTTGAAGATGGATGTGGTCCGAGCAAGGGCGCCACAAAATATGAAAAACTATGAAAGTTATGGGTCCGTCATGCAAGTTCTGCTAATTGTTCCATGCACTTATATCTGAATAAAAAACTGAAATCACAGGTGTTTGGCCACAATCAGTTTTCATTATTCTTTTAGGCATTGGTTGAGTTACTGTTTCTTGTTTATTCCTAACTGTTTGGCAAATAAAAACATCACTGCAAAGTGCAGTGCAAAAATGCGGCTGCTGATTGACGATGCATCTCAAGCTGTAAGTTTAGGAAGCGCTTGATTTATGCAGCAGAGTTTTTCTATGAGTGGAGCACACATTTTAGACATCAATATCGCAGTGGATCATTTTCATTTAATAGTAGAAAGCCAAAATCGTGATCACGATTAATATTCGATTAATTGTGCAGCCCTACTCTACGAGGTTTACATCCTCTACTTTTCCGATAGGGTTAACAAGTTAATAACAACCATGACGCATAAAGGTAATGATTTCATTTGTAATGATAAGTTTCTCTGCTGTTCCAGAATTGTCCCAGACACCGTATCTTTGTGTCCCAGGTGCTATTATTATTGTCCCTGGGACAATGGGACATCCTTAATTTCGAGTGTTGAGAGGGTCACATAAAATCACATAAACCCCTTTTATATATGATCTATGTATATTACGCTCATAAATTCTTCAGGAAAATTGGATTCCACTAAAAAAATGACACTCATCCTCTTTACCAGTCATTACCTCATGGCGTCTATAAAAGCAGTGAACTGCTTTTAAAGACGAGATGGATTCATGCCAGTCCCCACAGTAAGACACCCACTGACAAAGTTATTCCTCAAAATGCCACTTAGTTTCTACCTGCATCACAGGTGAACCACATGCCTCTGGCCTCAGAAATACCAGACATAGACGCCGTGCCCTGTGTGATCTCTACGGTTGACTGCATTTTACACCTGTGCCATTGCTTCCCAAAAATATCACGAAAGACCTTGACCGAACTTTCCCTCAAGCCATGTTTCATCCTTCTGTCATCTTTATAATCATCAAGACATTTTCATCGTTCATCATGTTTTCATCACATCGTTCATCTTCATGCTGAGAGTAGAGTCACATCTCACTGTCAGAGGTGGATGGGTGGAGTGCACCACGCAACGGTCAAATTTCCAAACTTAAATAAAATCCTTTCTTAGTATATCTAAGTCTTTGCCCACACATTTGTACATACATCACTCACTACATGATTCTTCACTTTGATTTCAGTTATGTAAGACCTTGATGCAAACAGGGACAGATTGTTACCTAAGTAGTATTTTAAATATACAGTGTTTTCCATATTTTTCAGTATGTTGACGTGGCATTGCAGCTCACTGATTTTGCAGACCAGCTGGCAGCTGTGGAGGAGAGAGAGGCTGGTGAGCCGCCATGATTATGAATTTACTGTACTGCAGATAAAGGTGCAGGTAAATTGTACAGCCCAAATTGTTATATATAATTTGTGTTGCTTATACTATATATCAACCGAATGAAGAAACTTGGATAATATTTTACTGCAAAACATCTAAATCTGGTTCCAATCTTTTCCATCTGGTTTCTTTATAAGCTCTCATTGCTTAAATAAATGTGATCATAACTCTGAAACCTAACCTTACAGATGTTTAGCTGTGCTCAAGAAACAGTACTTAGGAGTGGACATCTGGGCCTGTGCACAGTGCCTGGTCTCCTGCCTCAGCATCAGCTACAAACCCCTATTGTGTGGCGGCTGTGTCTGGCAGGAGTGCCAGCCTTTGTATAGTGGACCCGTGCCCTATCCTATATATCATTCCCTGACACCTCATTGTGCTTTTCTGTGAGAATCATTATGACAGATGAGATCGTTTGCAAATGCAAGCGCCACATCAGCTGACTGCAAGTGGTCAGAAATGAATTATGTTAATACAAAAAGGTCCTTGAATAATTAAAACTGCAACAGAGCACAAACCTCCCCCTACATTCAGTCCTTCCACATACATTTCATCACCTGGCTACTGTAGAAGCGCAGATTGTGTTTTCAGTAGGGATGGGACGGTTCACTTATCTCCCGATTGGATGCTATCACGATACTTGGGTGCCGATTCGATATGTATTGCGATTTTTAAGTAGTGCGATTTTACAAGTATTGCGATTCTATATTACGATTTATTGCCATTTTTTTTTTATTTTTAACACTAGACCATGGGATAGTTTAATCATACACTTCCAGGGACTTTTACTTTGGAAAATATTTAAATTAATACAGTAAAAATGTTTTATTTTCAGCATGTATGTAGTCAGAGATGTCCTGAAGTCAAATATATCAGTGATTGTCAGGTATTATTTATAAAAACAAATTCCAGAAACCCAAAAATCAAGGAATAAAGACATTATCCTCACAAATTAGTGTTATTTTCTAATTTATAAGGGACATGTAATGTTTTATACTTCTGGTGAATATAATTCAATCAATCATATTTCTATATACAGTATGTTTGTATACAGTTTCCTTTGTTAACACCTTATTTTGAAAACCGGACGTAGTCACACATGTATACTTCCGCTAACTTCTCCAAGTCCGTCGCTAGCTCTCCCGTCAGCTTAGTTCTCTTCATGCATCCATGGTCAGCTCCATCGGGGGCCATTTGATTGCATTTAACATAAATGTCAATATATGAGTGCTCTACAGTTGTAGCGTCGGCCAATGTGACCACTGAGATGAGAGTGACAGCTGGCTTGACCGCAATACGATAACGTTTCCTGTCCATGACCGAGTTAGCATGCAGCTTTAGCCATGATGTCTAGCTCTGCTTTTCTTATCAATGTGTGAAACACAAAGTGTTTCCATACTTTACTGTACGTGTAGTGTTTACCACTTTGGATTTAAAATGCGAGGGTGCAGGTCGTATCTGCCGGTTTCTGCTCGCTACAGCCGGCCGGCTGTTTGTTTTGTGTTACGGATACAGAACGGATATGACGTCACGTTACTCAGACTACAACAATAACAGCAGTAACTTGCTTCTACCTCCGCATAGAAGAAAATATATAGATTCTGGCATTAAAAAAAAATTCCCGCCCCTTGTTTTCAGTACTCTTACAATAAGAGGACATTTTGTGTTGACTTGATTTCTTTGCAAATATTCTATCTACACTTGTTTATTGGGTACAATTATCAGTCAAGACTTACCTTCACACACTAGCCAAGTTCTTCAAGAATATATACAGGCCAATAAATATGTGATTTGGGCTCACTCCAGTGAAGTACAAGATAGAACGATATGAACATATGGTACAATGCTTCTGTTCCTGTATCATTGCCTAATGAAAAACGTGCACGCATACACAAAACACGGTTGTCTGAAGCCAGAAGCTTGTAACCGTGATTCAACTTTCAGCCTGGATGAACAAGAGAGGCTTTTCCATCTGATTTCACTCTTTTCGTTCTGCCACTCTTTCAGCATCCCATTCCTTTTTCCCCTCCTCTCTTAATTTGTTTTGCTACCCTATCTCCCTCTCACACAGTCTCGCTTTGTCTCTCAAACACCTTTTCCACTAACCCAAGTCTATACTTTTCTCCCTCACTTGCTTTCAATTAGTCCTCTTGTCCATTCCTTATCACCTGCTCTTAATTCCTCCTTCTC
This sequence comes from Helicolenus hilgendorfi, assembly GCA_916700815.1. Lineage (NCBI taxonomy): Eukaryota > Metazoa > Chordata > Actinopteri > Perciformes > Sebastidae > Helicolenus > Helicolenus hilgendorfi. The sequence goes on along the minus strand of CAKALG010002144.1, from coordinate 2,550 downwards.
TCCCTTCATCCTTTCAATCCTTGCTGCCTCTTTAATTTTCCCCATTTGATTTTCCCTGTTTGCTGGCACAACTCCTCTCTCTCCCTCTGCCTCATTATCTCTCTCTCCTTCTCATCTGTCTCATCGTCTACCTCCCTCCCTTCCTCACTCCCTTTTTATTTCCCTCTGCTTCTGTCGACCCTCCACCCGTCATCCAACCATCCATTTCTTCATTCCTTCTTTTGTTAATTCTCTGCTGAGCAAGTTTGATTTTCTAAAACAAAGCAAACCCCAAGTGGAATTTTAAAAAATTGAGAAAACTGTTTTTTCTTTTTCTTTTTTTTTTATCCAATATTGCTGAAGGGCAGCACAGTGGCTCAATGGTTATCACTGTCACCTCACAGAAGGAGGGTCCTGGGACCTTTCTTTTTGGAGTTTCAATATTCTTTGCGCAAGTTTTCCTGTGGGTGCTCTAGTTTCTTTCCAAAGTCTAAAAACAAGCAGGCTGTTGTGGGTGATAACGATATTATCGCGATATCTGTAGATTGTTTTTTTATTTCAGTCAAACTCATCTTTAACTTTGTTTATTGTGCGTTTTGTCTCATTTTTGGCAAATGAATTACACTCAAAAGACAAGTGTAGGGAGGTGGAGAGAGAGTCTGTAACCATAACTGGCCAACAGCGTGATTTAAGAGAAGAGCCTGACCCGGTATGACCGATACCGATACTAGGGAGTAGACAAAATCCTAATATCAATACCATATATATCAATATCATAAAGATATTGCTCCCTGAGCAAAACTCAGAGGAGCGGCTTGTCACACAAAAGCTGGTCCACCTTAACAGGAAACCATAATGTTAATGAGGCAATTGCCGTGCCACACAGCCTTTCAACATTAAAGATTAAAGTAAGCACTCTACATATATTGAGCGTCATCTTTTCTTATGAAATGTCTGGTGTATTCGGTAACACCGGTGTTGTCACGAGTTTATTAACCGGTGGGATATTTTCCTCACCGTGACATGCCTACTATGCATGAGTAAAGCTGAAAATAGCAAGGAAAATAGCCCAAAACAAATTATATTTCTTGTTCTTAAAAGGACAAGACACTAAAGTCTTTATTTACCGTTTCTCTTATGAGCAATTGCATTAACAAAATTTTAATCCAAGACTAGAATAAGTTAAAAACAGGTGCTGAAAGGCTTCAAGAAGATTACAACCTAAAGTCATTACTTGCAATGTGTTTACGCGACTGCAGCAGGTAACAGTGCAGTGACAAAAGTCAGAGATTTACTGCTAGTGAAATTGAAAAAGACATACTGAATTAAGTAAGGGTGAAAAAAATAAAAGGACAGGCAAGACAGTGTTCTTTGTGTGGCTCTATCGCTTCAAAAAAAAGCATGGAAAGTTTGTCGAGTGACAGAGACAGACAGAAAATGTGAGCCAGTGGGCAACAGACAGTAGGTGAGAGTATATGTACAATATATACAATATGTCAATAAAAAGTGATTCTGTATAATGTCACTTATAATAGATCTATAACATCTATTAACCTCTATAACATGGAGTAGTGCTGACTCTGCAGTTATGTGACAAGGTGAAATAATTATGCTTTTCCACAACAGTTGACACTTTATCCTATTTAACAGATACAAACATCCTTTCTTTAAATTATTTTTATAATTTGATGGAATTTAATTTTTAATAAAAAATGTTCTGACTCCAGCTATGACTGACTTGAGCTTGATCAAAATGTACCCGCCTCTTGAGTTTGTTAAAATGAAAATGTATTTACCCAACCCCTTGTCATGTTTCTTTGTGTCACAAAGACAGATGGGTTAGGATGTACAACATGAATATCGTATTTTGTACATCACAAGTCCTTTAAAATCACTGATCAAAATTCATGAAAAGGAACATACAACTTTATCTAAATGTATGCTGGAAACAAAACCTGATTCCAAACTCAAAGGCAGAACGAGAGGAGAAAAGACAAACAGACACACACAGGTGAGTGTGCAAGAAAACAAAGCAGAACAAAGAAGCTGATGCCATCTGGCTTGTTGTTCTTCAATACAGCTGTTACACATTTACACACACACATATACACACACATACACTAGCACATCCCCACCTACAGCATCTCTCTCTGCAGGACACCAACAACATTTTAATGTGATTCTGTCCTGAGGTGAACAGAAAGTGGAATATGTCTCTTTGGGATTTGATAGAATTGCAAATGACAGTCAGAATAGACACAAAAAGACCGGGGCAGCGCTCAGAGCTGGTTCATGACTTGATCAGTAGAGTTCATCAACTGTACACACAGCACCATATGACATTTGCAGGGCCTTTGAAATAAAAAGCATAGTTCATGTCCTCTGTTCTCAGTGTCTGAGTCACACTTTAAGCTGTTGTAGGCTACCTGCCGAAAACACACCTATAACATATTAACCAGAGATACGGTTTTTCCAGGAGCACCGACACCTACGTCTACTGTTGGCCACCAAGCAGCTCCAATGAAGCACTTCTGGGTTAGGAGTTTTTGAGTTGTTTCTAGTGTACTCATG
>CAKALG010002139.1:0-10361 GCA_916700815.1 Helicolenus hilgendorfi | reverse complement strand
GCTCCCTCATAAGGCAGAAAAGGCAAGCGAGGGAGCGGGAGAAGACTAATACCCACAGATGCGTTAGCAGCCCCACTAAAGCCAAGGGAAGCTGTGAAAAGCCCAGTCGGCTGAACGTTTTCTCCAGGGTCAAACTCTTTGGCTCCAAGAAGAGGCGAAGGAGACGACCAGGTCTGTTGTGTGCAATTTCATCAGGATCTAACTCTCCACCTATTAGTAGGGTGCCATTATATTTCATTTAAACAACACAGAATATACTGCTCCATTACTATGCAAAAAAAAAAAAAGATGAACGACTTTGCCAAAGTTGGTGTGAGGATGAGGATGCTCCTTTGTGAAGTTTGTCCACAGAGAAGTCACCTTTGAGCATCTCAAACTGCTGAGGGATAGTTTATTAAACTTCATCCCTCACCGTCCACTTATCCAGGCCACACTGGACAAGTTATACAAGAGTGCTTATCACTTACTGCTCCATTGTGCACTGGATAATCAGTTCATCATTAAACAATTCGGTATTATCAGTCTCCAAAAATGGATTAGCACTATTAATACATGGTCCCCCTTTGGTAGACTATATAACTTAAATGTAAGAGCAGTTCACCCACAGATTTAAATAACTCAACTTTTATTTTCAATTTTAAGCAGAGCACAATTAGCTCAAAAGTTACATTTCCTCATGTACTGTATGGGCCAAGTTCTCTGTCGCAGAACTGGAAAATACTCAGCAGATAATAAGAAATAAGTGGTACCTGATTGTCAGAATGAAAATGTTCATACTTATACACTTATAATAATAGTAAGGGCATGTGAGTCACGGTCCAGGCTGGCTCTTAAAGCGCTCGTATTATTGCAGTGACAGAAGTGTGCCCTTCCAAGATCCAGTGCACAAGTGACCACGGCTGCATATCGGATCTTATCACAGATCAGGCCCAAAGCTCACCTATTGTCAACTTGTGTCAGTTTCGATCAGGGTTGGAAATTAACTTTGTTGTCCACCTGTCACTGTGGCTGGTGGATTCCAAAATCTACCAGCCACTCCATACATTACCATTGTTTTTTTTGGCTAATGACTGAAGCAAATCTAGCAGCCACTTGCATATTTTACCAGAATTTGGCTGGTGGCTGGTGCTAATTTCCAACCCTGATGAGGACGATGAAGATTTAGCTCTGTGTTTTCTCAGAAACTTTATTTCATCCATTTCCAAGCTGTTTTGTAACTCCCTATATACCTGGAAGCTAGAGCTCATTTTGAAGCAACAACTATCCTACAGTTTTTACACCCCTCTCTCTTCCAATTTCCATTTCTATCCTGTGGAGGAAGCATTGAGTGCCAAGAGGAAGGCGTTGTCTGTGTATGTAGTTTGGTGCATTGTCTGGTAATGCAGTGTGCACGTCGTCATGTTCCTCTGTAAATACAGCACATGCTGACATATGTACACTTCTCAATGTAAAGTTAGGTGTCCTACTGAAAAGTACAAAGTTTCACAACAAAACCATTACAACATAAAGCTTCTCTGCGGCAAAAGTAACCCGAGTAAGGCTAGAAAAGTCAGATTTGAATGGTAAGTGAGATGAAAGGATACGTAGATGAAAGGTGTGGTAAACCACAGTAAAGGACACTCCACCAGGGACAGTAACCAGGGAATGGAGAGCACTTAGCTCTTATCAGACATTACACTGATGGAACACAGACAGGCTGCCCAGCCACTTCAAAACTAAATGGTCTGCCACTTCAAACTATTCTCTTTTAGACTTATTGGGGCTCGTTTTATTTGTTGCTGCACATAATAGTGTGGCTATGAAATGATTTTCATTGCTCTATATTCTATTTCATCCTTGTTGTAAATCCCCTACAGTAACAGATATTTGAAAGCTCCTTCACCATTTCAAAAATATGTTGAAATGTTGAGCACTGTTTTTTACCTGTTCTATCATTTGCATGTAAATTTCAATGTAGTTTAATTTTAAATTTTATTTTCTCAATTTCTAGTATGTACTTAATATCATAGATTGTATATAAGTTTAGCTTATATTAAGATGTTGTTTATCTGCACAAAGGGCTGGGCAATATGAACAAAATATTCTATTACAATATAGGTAATTTCAAATCTCGATAAGGATATATATCACGCTGTAGCATGTTTTCTGGTCGTTCAATCAATAAATAGTCTTTATGAAATATCCACATGTTAAAGCCCATTTTTGTATACTTGTGTGAATTTAATACAGGTATGTACAAATTAAAAGTACGACGAGTATTTTCTTATTTTATTAAGAACTTCAGTGCAAAATTAACAAGTTTCAAGTGGAATTATTGAGAAAGGAATAAATACATATTTCCAGCTATACACTGACTATGTTTACATGCATGCACACGGATACAGAGTTATCAGATCTGAGTTTGATAACATTTTCTGAGAAAATTTAGTCAGTATTTTTATTATCAATTTAGACAACATAATTGTGTACCACAACATCTCTACATATGATTTTATAACGATACGATTCCATTGAGAGACTATAAATTATCATATTGAATTACCACCCAGCCCTAACTGCACATATCTCGACCGAGTTATTATGATTTTCTGGAAACCAAGTCAGTTTTTTAGAAATATTTTCTCTCTAAAATTCAACCTCTATTGGACAGTTCACATGCAGAAAGTGACGGGAAGCATGGAGAGAGAAAGAGGCGGTGACATACAAGAAATGTCCTCAGCCATGAGGAGCCACCACACGCCCCCAAAGCCATTTTTAAATCTGATATTGTTTGCTCTCCTCCTTTGTGGTCCTACTTCTCTGCTTTCCAGCCATAGGGGCTGCCTTTTTAGTCACCTCTGTTCCGCTGTACAGAAACGACAGAAACAGGTTTCATGGATTGTGGACACAGCAACATTGATCACACTGTACTGTTATTCTTACCATTTTGCCAATTAAATATAATTAACATACATTTCCTTTTCTGATCTTACAGCTCATAAAGCATAGATGTTATTTAAATTGTTTCAATTAATCAGACTATGTTGCTTAAATACCACCTGGACAATACAAGTGAAATGGTCCTTGTAAAGTGGCTTTAGTGTCAGGGGGATATCAGCTAGCTCAGAGCCTTCATCAGTCCTGTTGTTTCATAAAGTGGCAACCACCGTGACTGATTGGTCGAGCCAATGTGAAAGTCTGCAGCTCCTCTAATGGTTGCCACATTCTGGCTCACGAACTATCAAATAACACAAGATTCCCATAAAAATGCCTCTTCTTATTTTCCACAAGGAGGCCAGATCGTAATAGTTGTATCAGCTTCTTCTGACATGTTGGTGGTGGTGGTCGTGTTTGCTTAATTGACAAGGTGTATCAGCCTATCACAGTCAGCTATCATACAGTAATTGCTCATTTTCCTCCCACCTTGGCTCCACTCAGCCTCACTACCCTTTGACCAAACTGGCAGCAAGCAATAAACCGAAACTGAAGCTTCAAAATGTCCCTTTAGAAGGCTACGGGTGACATCTCATTGCTACATTCATGTGTTTCTACAGTCTGTGGTTTCATTCTCGTGTCTTCCTGTCTCTGTGTCCCCTCTGCTTCCACAGAGCCCCAGCTAAAGGGGATTGTGACAAAGCTGTACAGTCGACAAGGTTTCCACCTGCAGCTGCAGGCGGATGGAACCATTGATGGGACGAAGGAGGAGGACAATGGTTACAGTAAGTTTTGCTCTAATATTTTGTTCATCTAATTTCCATTGGCATGCTGTACCGTTGGTCAGGAGGAACATTTCACTTTGCACTTGTACTACTGACAGGACTGCATTAGCTATAAACTGTACCATTTAACGCAGGCTGTTCTCATACGAATTACAGTGCATTAGTTTTCGTAGGTATAACTACAAATGGTGTATATATATATCCCACAAAATTAATTTGTATGTAATTCACGTAATCATGAACCAGAAAGTAATAAAGAGCGATAAACGCTGCGTAGGGAGGAGATCGGGGTGGATAGGTGGGTCAAAAAACACAGTACCTTTCCTAAATCTAACCAAACTGCTTTTGTTGCCTAAACCTAACCAAGACTACCTTTTCCCAAAGCTAAGTGATTTTGTTTACTAAACCTAGCCGATCTTTTCCTAAACCTAAGTAGTTTTGTTGCCTAAACCTAACCAAGTTGTATGAAGACAGAAGTTAATTTTGAAAAGACTATGTAACAAGCGGAAATTGGCATGTGCGTCACGTGTTGCAGAACATTTATAGGAAAACATACCAAAAATGAGGAAAAATTTTTCATATCATACAAACCAATGTATGAGGATATGTTGTTTAACAGAGTATCAACATTACACACAAGCACCTTGAATGAGTTTGAGAGAGAGTGTAGCTTTGCATTTCTTAGCATTAGAAATGCTGAAATCTTCATTTGAATTGCTGAATTTTAGTTTTGAAAAGCATTCAAACTGTTCAAATAAACAGTTTTGGTTCATAGTACAGAGGAAAACACTAACTTTTTCTTTGCCAGTGTATTTAAGCGCTGCAGTACTGAGTAGTGGTTAATTTTATCTTATCAAAGTCATGGCAACCTGAACACTGATGATGATTGGCTTTTTACTCTCCTACACACTGCCTAGTCTTGTCTTATACTATGTGTTGATGCATCCCCATCACTGCCATTACACCCACCGGCTCTTTGTTTTCCAATAGACAGATTAAAGAGGAGATCAATGGTAGAGTAACGGCTCAGACACTTGTCTGGTAACAATGCAGCAGAAATAGACCACCTTATAATTAGACAGCGCCATGAACACTACATGCTTTTGAAGATTAGAACAGTATACAGCGGTTAGTGACCTGATGTGAAATCCACTTTGGCCCATATAACCAGAACAATAATGTTGAGAGGAAGATCTGCATGGCACTCTGAAACAGCTTTGATGTAATACTTACTGTGTAATCCCGACACTAAGCGGATGTAAACACTTCTGGAGCTTCTGAATTAGCACCTCTGTATTCAATTACTCCCCTGGTGGAGATGCCGTGCGTATCTTACATAGAAACAGCAGCTCTGTGGCTGTGGGATGTCGTCGAAGCAGAACAACACCTTGGAATTTGTTTCCTAAATAAAATTATAGCAAAGTTAAATACTACAAAAAGCAGACTATGCAAGTAGAAATGAAGATAATGAAATGACAACATCTTACACACACAATATTATTTTTCACACGCCGGCCACCCCGCCCATCTCGTCTGCATGGACTCACTTTTCTGTTGACTTACATAACAACTGGTCCGCATTGGCACCAAAATAGTTTTTGAGGAGAAAATTAAAGAGTGCTGCTGAGCAGGAAAAAGGAGAAAGAGTGAAGCTCTTTGCACTGCTCCAAAAATAGCGTTGTTAGGCGCTGGGTGCGCTTGTCTCCATGGTGACGGAGAGCGCAGTCCTCTTGGAGCTACTGGTGTCTTGTGATGGTGGGAGAGGACCTACTCAAATACATACACACACATACACTCACACAAAGACAAGGATTTGATCTTTGCTCCTGTAGCTTGCTGAGAAGACAGCCTTAGCCATTTGGCTGTGGTCATAAAGAAGTTTGATATTTCTGTGACATTTTCATTAGAAAGGTGAACAATGTCAGAAATAACAGATCCAAGTCTCATAAATCCCAGTAATTTCTCTCCCATTTTATACAGTTTCAACCGTTTTCTGGTGTTGCATCACAACCGCGCAAACCCACTGGGAGAAAAAAAAAAAAAAGACAGAACTGGAGGGCAACTCCGTGTCCTAGATATTATGCTTTCAACCCTCATCTTTGTAAATAGACAAAGTTCGGATTTGAAAGATTGTTAAAATGCCCAATTTTCCAATTTGCTGTCAACAAGATAGGAGACACTGGATCCCAGAATTAGGCAAATAAATGCTAGGTCTTCTGAAGTGTAATTCACATCAGATAAGTGCCAATATAATTGCAGCCGACAATTTTTTGTGAAAGTTTCCAAGCTTGACCCCTCTCATAAAATGTTCCTATATCTTTAATGACATTTCCCTAACAGTGAACACATTTCGGTGTTGTTACTGTAATCCTCACTAATGAACCAACCCAATATGACGCCAAAGCGTTTAATACTCGCCTGTCCACCAGAGGATAGCGTGTCAGTGTTATGTTTTGCCTTTCCAAGGTGTGAATATTACACTTATGTATGAAGGTGCAGTAGTCTACCAGCAGGGGGCTACCCAACCACTAAGGTTTAGGAAAAACCTCATGGTTGGGCTTAAAATAAGTACGTAAATTAAGTAAAATATGTACAGAAACGTAACATAAGTATGGAAAACGCATCATAAGGTTCACTAAAAAACACGTTACAAATGTTACTAGAGTAACAAAACACCTGTCTCGAACACCGGCCTCCTGGTTGAAAGTCCTGTGTTTGTTGGACCCATCGACCTCCCTTCCCGCCCGCCATAAAAAGTCTTTCTCACTTTTTATTCTACATCACTAACGCAAGAGCGCCGTTCTTATTACACGCTTTTGTCTTGCGCATTATCGTGTCATTCACACGCCTTTTTGTGCAACCGGGCTGAAGTGAACAACTAATGTCCCTTTTGAGCTTTTTGCACATACAATAGTCTAAAAACTGTGCCATCCTTAATGCAACGGCACTATACTCACTAATGCAATCAAATCAAGTTGTTGCTGCTGAATACAAGTCTTACATTATTTAGTTAAGCCTTGCATTTTTTCTTAAGTAACATGATTTACCCCAACCACAGAGCCACTGTAATTAGACCATATGTAATGTTCCATCTAGTGTTGTCACAACAACTTACTTTTTAGCTGTGGTTCTGTCATATTTAGGCTACTGTAAATGTTTAAAATGTGACTAGCGGTTGCTTGAAAACTTCAGGTTTGTTGTCGAACCGAATTGGTCATGACTCCTATGCTGTTAGTGGGTGGAACTTCGGCACAGAGACAGCCCGCAAGCAGTCGTGGAAACTGTCCCTCAGGCCTCCTCGCCCTTCTTATTCTATCAGCCTCTCCGCACTAGGGAAGGTCTGTGAGTGGGTGGTGGCCCTGTCATCCTCTTCAGTGTGCTCAGGTGTTTCTAGGAGCCAGGAAGTAATTGAGTTTCCCCTCTTGAACATCTCCATCAGTCCACCGGCTGGTAATCCTTCTGAAATGAAGTGGACTTCAGATGTGTATACGAAGGGAGGAAAACTAAATGATACAATTATAAAGACAAGAACTGCTCAGGTAACAAGATGTTTCAGGAGAGGAGGAAATAAATCATCAAATCTAACTACAAGAATAAAGGATACAAAATGTATTTACACAGATCCAAATGTGTTTAATTTATGCCTGATCAAGTCTGCAGATCTTGTCCTTTTGGCATACAGTAGGTAGTGTTTCCATAAGAAATCTCTCCTCACTACTAACATCGCCTCGAGCTCCATACACAGCAAAGCTAAGATGGATCAATCTGAACAATAGTTGTGGAGAAACTTTGCGGATAGTGCCTTCTGTAACCTGTAACCATGAATTTTTAGAAAGAAACTGTTGAGCCTCCGCACTGCGGTACTGAAGAATGCTCCAAAAAGTAGCAAAAGCTGGGAGGACATTTGATAAAAAGAATGAAAACTACGAAAGTATTGAATGCTCTTCCACTCTTTCCAATTATTATTGATTTTATTGAAGTGATTTATTGTGAACTAGTTAAGCAGTAATGTACAGTACATACACTAATTATAGTTTATGTTAGAGAGAGGATGCTATTCTTAATGCAGCTCAGGTTTGACCCATCATTACATCACAAATGTGGCAAGCAAATCTATCATTGGTTTGTCAGCTTAATACAAGCACAAGATTACTGTTCAGTGCACATAACATACTGCAGGAATTGAGGTTGTAAATAGTACAGTAGGTTCTATCTGTTAGAGATACACATTTTACTGTCAGCATCTGCTGTGCATAGCTGCCAAAGCAGGCATCACCCCAAGAAAAAAAAAATAGATCTGTCATAGAGAGCAGTGCATCTTTCCCTAGCCATCATTTCATTGCTGTACCATTATAGGACTGTCATTAACTATGTACACTAACAATGTAACTCAACCGGAGAATATAATTGAGAATTTAAGATGCACTAGGGCTCCACTAGGGCTGCATAATTAATAGAATAGTAATTGCGATCACGCTTTTGGCTTCCCACGATTAAATGAACATGATCGACTGCAATATTGACTTTTAAAATAAAAAAGAAGTTGGAAGCTCTTCAGTGTGAGTAAAGAAGACATAAGTCAAAAATAAGCCGTGGAGTAACAACCTTAAAACACCTGGAACGACTAACTTAATCAGACACTTATTATATTGTAACTCATTCCCATGATGCTGCTCAGAGTAATCACAGCGACCTGCTCATCTGCCGACAGCATGGAGCACATTATGATACGTTCAAGCTCTGCTCAGTAAAAATGACTATTGGGCAATGGTAAATTATAACGCTATCATGATGCGTTCAAATGTAATCTTGTAAAATGTAGTTTTTGGCGAGAAACTTGAATAAATGCAGTTGTTTGATCGAGATGTTTCTCAGTAAAATAAAATAGATATTAAAGAGGGAATTATGACCTGATTAACTTCCTAACATTAAGTCTAAGCAGCTTATAATATATAATTAGAACTACCAATGCCAAGATTATTTCTAATCAAAGCAAATATTTAAATAAAAATACATCATTTTATTTCCTAATCATTTGAATTGTGTGTTTTTATGCAAATAACCACTACAGATGACATTAGGATAACATCTAGAGTTTTTGACGGTTGGAATGCAGCACAACATGGAAGTAAAAGCAGCGCTCTGTTTATTTAAATGTGAAATTGCAATACAATATGTTGTCCCTAACATCTATGAATAATCGGGGTAAATAATCGTGGTCTCAATATTGATCAAAATAATCGTGACTATCATTTTGGCCATAATCATGCAGCCTCACCTCCAATATGCAGAAAACAGCATCAGTATCAGTAAGTAAAAGTCAGTTTCAGGGGGAAATGGACAGGATTTCTGATTTAATAATACATAAAAGCAACAAGACAACTCTTGTGTACTCTGTTGAGTATTATATCACAGGCTAGACTAAAGCATTATAATGTATGTTTGTGCCCGCTATTTTGGAAAAATTGCTTCTGATCAGCCGAGGCACAGTCCAATATATCCATCATTCTCAAAGTGCTGGAAAATAGACTCAGGGGACCTTTATCTGTCCAAAAGCCTGACATTCTTTTGTTGTTATTGTTGATGTACTCTGACCGTTAAATCATTTCAAACGTGTCACTGGGGACATCTGAACAGACAGGAGTGTATGGTGAGGACATGGCATTTGAAGAAACTTAAAACGATAAGGACAGACAGAGAGATAGAGAGGGGGAGGCTGAGAGAAAGACAGAGAACCACAAAGCGAGTGGTTCTGGGACGTAAACGTCTTTCCACTGAACCAGGAATAAGTTTACTCTACCAAGCAAATACATTATGCATTCACGTGGCTGTTGTTTATAATGAAAGCCCAGAGAGAAGGAGGTCTGCAGTGTTAAAGCGTTAAGGGCAGATGAAATAGCCCATCAAAAAGCCTCTATGGTGCACTTCGCTCAAAGGAGTCTGCAGATAGGGATCTACTAAGTGGTCGACAAGAGGACCTTTAGTAAGGGCACGTCACATTCTGACTCACAGCTTAACTGATGTAAGAATGAAGCTTAATTTCTCCTCTTACATCTGTCTAAACTGGGAACTCCCTGGGAAGTCCCTATTATAATGTGACATTATAATGTGCCGATTCCGATGATTAAATAACAATTTGGCCGACAGCCAATTCCGATACCAATGTTTTTGTTGTTGTTATTTGTTCCCCTTTTGTGCCAGGGAAACAGACATCTTTATTATAAAAAAAATAACAGCTGTTTTAAAGTCATTCAGCATTTCATTACACTGTCTTTGAGCACAAATTCAATCATACACATTTGTGAAACAACCTTTAATATAACCTTCTTTCACATGACATTTTTGTATTTTTTCTTATTTTAATAACTAAAATTGCAAATCGCAAAATTGATGCGACACAACAGATAAAAACATTGGCCAAAGCCATCGACGAATGTCATCTTATTCACCGATAGGCCGATGGCAGTCAACAAGGCAAATATCCGGTACTAGGGATTTAACGGTGAGGACGTTTTCCCACCGGCTAATAAACTTGTGACAACACTAACACCGGACATTTTACAAGAAAATAAGTTGGTCAATATGTGTAGCGCGCTTACTTTGATCTTTACCGTCGGGTGGCGGTGTGTCTGGCCTCTCCAGTTGAGCTTTCGCTGTGAGGCT
>CAKALG010002130.1:0-13764 GCA_916700815.1 Helicolenus hilgendorfi | reverse complement strand
ACGGGCTCGCGGCTTGCTAGGCGCTTAGTTGAGGGTGTACTCAGCCCCGTCTCGGGATGCTTGAATCACATCTATCTTGAAATTCCCCCCAGCCATCTTTTCCTCCGCATAATGTTTTTCAGAACTAATAAACCGTGTCACTCAGGTGTCCATTAAAGGCTGCTGGTGAGGACCCGCTGGTCATTACACAGAGCGAGCACACTCGGTAAATCCCCGTGCTTTTGCCAGAGGGTTTCTTCATCACCTTGTGCTCTTTTCATCCCCCAGATGTAGTCAAAGCTCAAAGAGGGGCTTAGGCTGGCCGGGGAGTCTGGCACTGATAGCTGTGTGTGACACGGGGCTAACGTGTGGGAGATTACCTGCCTGCCTGGCTTCAGCACATCTGTGATCCACTGAATGATGCTGAAGTTTAAGCACATTGCTGCCTGGAAGATCAGGGAAAAGTTTTGGTAGAGCACCACACAGCTTTATGTGTGGAGTTATTTGTTGATTGTTTGCCAGATGAACAACCAGTTCTTTACTAAGTTCACACAATGGCTCTGGGTTGACTCACATTGGGTTCAGTGTTGGCACACTGGGCAGCAGGAAGCTGGGTGCTAAATCAAGTAGCACCAGGGAGGAAGAGCTCATTTTATGGATGTGTGATTGTTTCCCACATTCACTGACTAACACTGGAGCTTTTCACTATGGATGAGATTTGGTGCCAATTTGAACATTTTACAGATAAAGCAGTACTCTTGTGACACTTCTTTCATAAATTGCTTGGTTCCTGTTCAGGATTTCGATAAAGACTCAGAGGAATCATTTATCAACTCAAATGAAGGATTGTTCATTGTTTGTGAATCACTGCAGAGAAGAAGATGTGTGGTGGAAAGAGAAAAGCACTGTTGTATTTTGAGTACATACTGCGAATAGACTCCATGCTTCTCCGTCTGCATGTAAGCAAACATGCACAGGTGTCATTCTGAGATGATGTTCGCTTTTATACTTTGTATGATATACTTTGTACTTCGCATGATATCTTACGGAAAAGTTATTCCTCATTTTTCGTGCATTTTCCTACGAATGTCCGGCAACATGTGACGCACGTGTCAATTTCCGCTTTTTACAGTCTTCAAAATAAACTTCCTTCTTCACAGGACTTAGTTAGGTTTAGGCAACAGAAATACTTACAAAAGAGTATAGAAGCAAAGAGACAAAACTCCAGTGTTTTTTTTTGACAACAGCTGCTCTAGCCATTTTGGACTGAACACACTTATTATATTTATGATATTTTATTGTTCAACACTACTGCCATTTCAGTAGAAAATGACAATAGAATAGAAATAATTTTGTTTGACTTTTGTACGCCACTTTTTACTGACGTTTTACTGGCGTCTGGTAGTCGCTTTCAGTCCAAAATGGCGGAATTTTCCCAGCCTAAAGATCTACACATAAACCCCTTTTCTGTGTAGATCTGCAGAGACGTTACATGTACTTTTGCAGAAGTATATATGACACCAGTGAGGAGGTACACTACTGGGGATTTTGGGCCACTGTTTCTGCTTCTCTTTGGCTATTTGTTCGGGGACGGTACTGTGAGCCGAGCTCAGCCAAGATCTGCTTTTTCGGCCTCTCCCTGTGACTCATTGGGCCTAATGGTTCTCTCGTCTCCTGACTCAGGCATTTTTTTCTGATGAAATGGGACTCTCTCCCAGCTTCTGGTCTTTCTCTTTTTCTGTTGCACCAGCCACAACTGTGTCCCAGCTCTGCTCTACTCCACCCCTTGCTCCTCTCTCTCCTCCATTCCCAGGTTCTCCTCCTCCAGTGTTCCTGCTCTTTCCATCCACGTTTCTGGAATAAAAGAATATAGCTTAAAGGGATAGTTTGGGTGTTTTGAAGCGGGGTAGTACGAGGTACTTATCCATAGTCAGTGTATCACCTACAGTGGATGACGGTCGGCACGCCCCCGGTTTGGAGAAGCAGTCAGGAGTTACTGCACGGGAACAAAGCAATGTACTGCTGAGGACGTGGCCGGCAGCAAAACGTATTATAGACACCATAAAGAAAGGCGCACCTAAAAAATCAATATCAGTTTAAGTATACGCTATATTTAGAATATTTTTGCCGCTTTATCTTGCCATGAGACAGGTAGACAGTCCATGTTTCTGTCTGGGAACTGAAGCCGTTATATCCATCTATACTCTCCCCAAAGCAACCAGACTCCATTGGAAAAACGCAGTAATTTTACCGCACACAACACGAGGAGTTGCTGGTCTAACGCTGCTTCGATCGGTTAGCTTGTTTGTGTTATTGCGTGACTTTGGTTGATTCGGATTCACAAAAGTCACACAATAACACAAACAAATGAATCGATCAAGGCAGCGTTAGACCAGCAACTGCAGTGTACTGCGAGGTAAAATTGCAGGTTTTTTTCAATGGAGTCTGGTGGCTTTGGCGCAAGCATAGATGGATACAACGGCTTCAGTTCCCAGTTGGAAACGTCTGTATGACGGCAAGTTAAAGCGGTGAAAATATTCTAAATATAACATACACCTAAACTGATATGGATTTTTTAGGTATAGGCCTTTCTTTTAATTGGCTAAAGTACGTTTTGCTGCCGGCCCCGTCCACAGCAGTACATTGCTTTACTCCCGAACTATCCCTTTAACAAGAATGCCCTCATTAGTCATCTTGTGCTTTTTTAATGTGCCCTATGTTATTGCATATTCTCGGCATTTTTATTTACTCTGCCTAAAGGGGATCTGAGCCCCTGTAAATATCTTGTTTATTTTTAATCACAGATGATGGGCTACACAGTATAATGTGATATGGTAATTGTTACTCACAAATACAAACACGCACTTGCTTTCACCACAAATTGATTTGGTAATGTAGAGTGCACAAATTATTGTAGGGATGGACAGTAGGTTGGTAATGACGACCCAGATAATTAGCCTATTATCATTTTAAACAAATTAAATGCATGTCGGGAGTTGGAGCTGGATGTTAGCTCATTAACTCACTTTCTCATGATTGGACGTTGTGATATGGAGAGTTGGTGTGGTTACATCAGATTTATGGACACAGGGAGGACTGTTAGTTGGTATAATGACGTAGTCTTGTTTGCTGTCTCGGCTTTTCCAGCGTGGCTGAATTATAGAGTACCTCTCAGAGATTTATTTTGAGCGTGATTTGGGTTTGCATCCCAGTCTGCTAATAACACTTTGCCGTTCCAGTCAGTGATAACCGTACAAACCTCAAATACACAAACACAAATGGACATGAAGTGCTCACACACACACACACACACACACACACACACACACACAGACACACACACACACACACACACGCGCACATCCCTGCAGCCTGCGTGCTACTGGCACCACTGGAAATGGGGTTGTTTCATATGTACTGTATATGGATCTCATATCTGCTAGAATCTAGGTTAATGTTTTGCATTGAAGTCGTAAACATGGCACAGAAAAAACCTTTTAGGTAAGCAGGAATTTTGACTTGAAAGTGAGGGTTGTAAACTTCAGTAGATGTAACTGGGCTAATGTGATTCTCCTTCTTCCTTCTTGCAATCTGATTATGTGCATTTGTATTGAAATATCATGCCAATATGAGAGTAAGTACCTTTTTAAAGGTGCTAAATGCGAGATTGGCAGCATTTATATTGCCTCTGCACGGCTCTCAACATGGTTACGGTTGAGCCGGCGGCTCGTAGCTAACGGTGCTATCAGCGCTAAATGTGAAAACAATGTTAACACTACTGACAGAGCTAACAGTGTTGACCTGAGGGGGAACCGGAGGGTGGGTGCTACGCTTCCGCAACGGTTATAGAGTGCTCCAGGGATGACGTATTTTTGTAGGCCAACCAGGAAGTTAGAATCGCCCTGGGTTCCTTCGACAAAAAGCCAATGGGATTGTTCCATTGGGTTTTGGATTATTGCAGAAAATAAGCTCTGTAGAGAACAAACATTTATGATACTTACACGTTTTACTCAGCAAGATAATCTTCACAAATGAACACAACTTTTATGATTTTTGAAGTGTGATTAAAAAGCTAACGTTAGGCTATAAACGAACTACACCACGGTCGCATGAACACGAGCACACGCTATGAGGCTGTAATGGCGGACAAGTTGGCGTGATGACGTTTCCCATGTGTAGTCCCATTTAGCCACTTGTTAGCAACCGCCTTTTTTTAAGACACATAAAGGCTTCAAGATTCACGAGTGGGATATTTATTGATGTAAATTATGTAATTGAAGAAAATGTGAAAATCTCTTCAGCGTGTGTTGACCACAGACCTTATTTCAGGCATTTAACTAAAAACCCATTGACTTCGAGACGAGGGAACCGGAAGTGCTAAAATGCTAACTCATTTCTCAAGGCCGTGAGTTAGCCAGTGGGAAACGCTCACATGCACGAACATTCACTAAAAGCAAGGACAGCACAGCCAGCCCGGCGATGTCAACAAAGTGCGAAGATTACAACACACTCAGTGGGAGAGCGACTTCAGTCTCTGCTCAGGTAGACATTGCTCCACTATATCTTTACATAGCAAATAGTTATTTGATGCTATATTAATGCTCTGCATATCGTATAGAGCCCCTTTAAAAAGCCCCAGCGTTTTTCTTTCCGCTAGGCTGGCTGCTTTTTGCTGCCTTTGAAGCCCACACACCTTGTCCACAGCGCTGCTCCCTGCAGCTCCTGTGGGATAACAGCAATGTTACAGTCCCTCCCACAGGGCGAGACTCGCCACAGGTCTATCGGGCATATGGGCACCTTGTCAGCCTCTGCAGCATCAGGAGGACGGATCGGTGTTTGATTAAAAAAAAAATCCACAGCGGGGTCCGACTTCTACCTGGGGAAACTTGGGGGAAGTGCCAGCTAATGATGTCTCCTGCCAGGATCACAAGCCTCTGAGATAGACGCGTGTGTTTCTTTTCAGCTTGTTAAAGAACAGGAACTGAAAACCTTCAGAGCTTATAAACTAATAGCAGTGTAGGTGAGAGCCATCTGTCTGTTTTGCATTTAGAGCCTCTCTTGTGGTTTGCTTTGCTTGAGTGATAATGTTATCTCACCTGCGGTTACGGCACATAAAGTCCTCTTGTGTTAGTGTGTGACACAGGTGTTTTTTGCAGGGTTTTCTGCTTCTTCACTGTCATTTGGTTTATTGCCCACAATCACACCATTAGACGACACGTGGTTGAAAAGTGAAGCACAGAGGAGTGCTGAACTGTTGCTGACAATGTAGCCTTAAAGCCAATTGAGGTCGTTCATGCGACCCTTGGCATCCTCCAGCGATCCAGACCGGTTTGTGTAAAGATTGCAGTGATGGCTCTTGGACAACTTCCCTGTCTGCTTCTTACGGTGATGAATTCACTTGTCTTAACAGCCTCTGCATGTCTGACTGAATAATATCCTTTCCCTTTTAACAGCAGATCAGATGTACACGCTGTAGACAGTTATTTTTACTCCTCAAAGGGGAAAACAATTAGACAGCAAAGACCGAGCGCATCGCTCCCTCATGATTATTTGATGGCGCTTTATGAAATTTTTAGCCCACCACCACTTTAAGAGTGCGCTTCTCGAGACGCCATTCACGGGTCGCTGCACTAAAACACGGCCTCTTGTCCTCTGGGCAAACAGTCGGTCAATGCCAGCCGACGTGTTACGGCCACAAGCAAACCACGCTGCCATTACTGATGTGCAGCATGTGCTGCATTTTATAAACTCAGTGGCTCCACTTCAACAAGGAATTCTTAAGAATGCTTTTCTAAGAAGAGAAGAGAAAAAAGATATATGAGGTGGTATTTTCTTCGCTGTAAAATTTCCATGCTAATAGTTATTAGGGTAAACACATGCACACCGTGAAGCCTAATTCCTTTTTTCCCTAATCCTCACTTCGCTGCATCTTCTTTTCTTTGAAGCTTAGGGAAAAAGGAGAATCCACTGCATAGAAAAGCTAGCCACTGTTTAACCATTTGAATTATATTAAAGGAGTTTGATATTTTCTTGAAAATGTATTTCAGTCTGTACGTTTCTGAGAGTAGAATCAAGGGATCACCTTCACATGTGTTTTTCAGAGATAGTGCAGGCACGGCAGGTGTCTCCGGTACGTGAAATTAAATTGGCTGCAGTGTTCATTGAGTTAAGCGTTGAAAAAAAAAAAAGAGTGCCGATGCTCTCAGGGATTTTATATTCAGTGGAACATCAGGTGATCTTGGATGGCTTCCCACTGATTTGTCACCTGTCCCACGTCAGGACGACAGGCCAGCACAGCAAAGTCAGCCAACCTCATCTTGACCACCTGGGTGTGACGCTCTGAACTGTGAAGTGTTTGAGGAAAAAACAGACCACTCAGGCATTTCTCCAAGAGCTTGCGCCCAGGAGAGACGGGCCCAGATCATCTTTCCCGATAACACTTGGCAGGAGTCAGATCCCATGTGAAATGCCTCAGCACCAATGTTGATGCCAAAGAGATTTTGTGGGTGTCTCGGAAAAACCCCGGGATGTGTTCCTTTTGGCTTTATCTGTCAAGCCATACAGTAACTGGTGGCTCCAAACTGGTGCTTTAATTGGACAGATGACAAAACTGAATTTAAAACAGCCTTTGGACTTTTTTATTTAAATAAAATTTAGTCTCAATAACCAGACATGATCTCATGATCTCCCCACATTAAAATGATGCACAAAAGAAACAATGAAGGAGGGGAAAGCCAATGTTGAGAGCAATTACCTAAACCACTTTCGCTTATCTCTGCAGGCAGTTTGGAATTGGACAAGCTGCTTTTTTTAATGTAATAAGGAACAGATGTCCAACCTTTTTCTTACTCAAAACATCTCTGAGTGAGCTTTCCATACATTTGCCACATCTAGAGCAACCCCCTCCTCGCACAGCCATCCACCCTTGATAATCCAGTCTATTCTGCGAGCTTTCAAAACACCCCCTTCAAATATTTGGCTGGCTCTTCGTGCGTGTATATATTTATTCTGTTGCTTTTGGCCCGAACCAAAGGTCTGTTGTGTTTCCAAGAAGCTTGAGATTTTGCAGACAGTTGGAGATATTGCTAAACTTTAAAAAACAAAACCATTTAATATCTTCTACTTTAACTCCACAGCTCATTATACTGGATATCTTCTGTGATCTCCTCCTGCTTTGTTCATATCGTCACCATTTGGTGGCTGGTATCAAAGTCTCATGTGGTGAAAATTAATGAGTTGCGTTTTTTGGTCTTTGTTGTGTAGGCTCATACGTTGTTTGTCTGGTCTATATGACAGAAACCCCGCGTAGATGTCTTTTTGCTTCGACTTCTTTTGACAATCTGCAACATTCATCTGTGGCAATTTGATGATCGCTGCTTTATGGTGCCTTCAAATGAAACTGGTGAGCTTGTGTTTACAGCGCGGTAAGTCGTGTACACGATATGCCTGGCGTTCAAGTGGTTAAGTCGTGAGAACACCGCTGCTAAGCAACGGCAATATTAACGTTGCTGTCGGTGTCTAGGAGCTACGGAGGCTAACAATTTAGCAAGCTACTAAACGGGTAACATAATGCAGGAAATGCAATGGCATAATGACAAAGGAAAAAGGTGAGGCCGTTGGGAATATCCACATTTTCCTCAGACATATACATTTTGAAGAAAAACAATATACGACTAAAATTACAATATATTATCTTATGCGTCGAAAAATTAACTTCCAAGGCCTCCGCCATTTCTGACAACGTCAACAAACACGTCATAACTCGTGAACTCAGAGCTTTCAGAAACGTTCCACTTAGGAGGTCATGAATACCACAAGAGGGGGGCGTTCATATGGACTCTTCTCGTTAACACGGTAAACACAACCCCATTTGAAGGCACCATATATGACAGAAATCCTACACAGATGTCTTTTTGCATAGACTTCTTTTAACAATCAGCAACATTCATCTGTAGCGAATTTGATGAACGCTGCTTTAGTCACGGCTACAAGGTGATTAGCACCTCAGTCACACAGTGGCTTCAGCTCACAGGACGTGCATCTCCTAGACAAGTGGAAGGAAGATAGCATTTTCTTTTGCATTTTAAACTCAAGTCACGTGCAAATGTTTAAATAAGCAGAAGAGCAGTAATGTGTTTCACCAGCTGTGTCACTCCTGTGGTCCTGTTACAGTAGTGGAGAGCACTAAATGGACTGTTTATTTATAACTGTAAGGCCGCGGTGGGCTGATGGAGATATGCTACCCCGCTAACGCTGGAGTGCACGCTTGGGCGCATTACTCCCAATTTCATCACTAACACCCAATTAATACTCCAGACAGCGTCAGCAGCATCTGTTCGAGCAAGACAGTTATCATCAGCTCCCCAGAGTTGAGAGAATTGAAAGTATGGATCAGCGGTGGCGTGTGTTTGCTATTCTGAACTTGTCATCTACATCCATGAGCAGGTTCATCGAGAAGCTTCGGTATTATAATTATGGCGGTTTTCATAGTTTTGTGTGTTTTCAGTCGTAAATCAAAACCGTCATCATAGATAGGTTTGACCTCACCGTGTTACCAGTGTTCCTCTGACCACACTCATCCCCACACAATCGTCTCAGATCCATCATGTTTTGTGGTGTAAACCTATTGACTTGTGTTCCTTCAGGGACCAAATCTTGGACCGCCTCCAAGCAGCTCAGTTTCCATCCTCTCCCCATCTTTCCTCTGTCTCCCATAAATCAATGTGATGTAATTGCATAAACTCCCTTTCCCACAGCTTGGGCCTGGAGGCAGAGTATTCTCAGTGAGAGAAAGTGTTTCAGTGTGGCCAGTTAACCTTAACCCAATGACTCCCACAACGGCGACATCCCCTGCTTGTGAATGTTTTATTTTGGCTCTTAAATATCTCTGTTTGCAGAGTTTCTGTCATTGGTAGTGTTTGATGTTTTGTGCATTGTTTTTCTAAGCAGCAGGGCTGTGGAAGTTAACTTTCTCACAGCTGGTACTGCCTGTTTACATCTGGCTAATACACTCTAAAGCTCAGCAGATTAAATCTCATTTCTCTGAGTGCTTTTTGTGTTGAGCCAAGCATGATTTCTCCTGACATCTCCCCGCTTGTGGCTCCCTCAGCCTATCGAAGGAATGTTTCTTAAAGCACTCCTGCATTTTCACGAGATTGTACCATGGAAAGTGTCCAACCCTCTTTTTCCACATTTCAGTCCCTCTTGGCTTCCTCATGGGACTCACTCACAGGCAGGATATCTCCTCAAAGGATATCTTTCAACTCCTCGTCCCAGGATCATCGAGCTCAGAGTGAACCCATGTGGAAATGAGTGTACCTTAAGGTTTTTTGGAGTGGGCAGAAGTCTTAATCACACAGTTCAGAGTTCTTCTTCATCCTGGTTTCATCAGTAATCCTCCTGCCATCAGTCTCGCTCTGCTCCGCTGAAGAACATGAGTGATAAAACCATTTTTTTGCTCGTCGTGCAGAAACACATTTTCAGGGTATTTGGCCATTAGTGAGAGCGTATTTGACAGTGCGAGAGACAAAAAGCATGAGTCATTTTCACTGCTGCCTCTCTCTGTGATGTTGTGAGTTTGTCAAAGCTTGTTACCTGCCATCACCGCAGCCGCCACATACAGGCTGACACAGATGAAGGATTCGGAGGGATTTGGGGTTCTTTGGCACATGTGCAGCTTTATGAGGAGGTCCCAGTGTGGAGCCCCTCTGGGCTGAGGAAATGATCCAGATGCAAAGCTTCTGGGTCTCGTAACCCAGTGGGACACCTGCCCTGCTGCTCCTGTACAGCCCCCCTGCAAAATCCACAAAGACGCAGGCTGGTAGTCTCTCTGTGTGCAGCTACTTTGTTATAAAATGCTGTTTCACACTGATTTTCTATGCAGCTTCTATAATAGCATCTTGTGTGTTGGCTTTCAGTCTTATAATGGAGAGCGTGCTTTGTGTATTTCAATGGAGCATAATCATTGCAAAGCTCAAGTCAAACAATGTTTCCACTCCGACAGTCTGTCGCTTCAGTTACTCCAAAATGCACCTGAATGTAAACTCTTTACATATACAGTGTTAGGCTTTGCTACAGCTTGAATTGCTTCACAGAAGTGAATAGTTCAGAAACTGACATCATTTACAACGCAAGACTTATTTTTTCCCCGGGGTTTGATAGATAGGAAAAACCTGCTGAAGGACTCAAACAAACAAATAAAACATAACAAATGTCAGTGACACAATACCACTAAACTGAGGAGGAACCAGTCTACAATTTTGCCTAAGTTACAATAAAAACATCATGTTTTTTTGACTGCAAATTCCCACTCATCAGCATCAGTAAGTACTACTGTTGTTTATATTACTTACACACATACATTAAGTCATGCTTGTGTTTATAGGTGGTATGGAAACTACACGTAAGTGCATGTGTTTTATTTGCGTTGGATAACTTATGCATTTGTTTCCCTTTGGGGGTTAATACATTAGATTTGCATTCTTTATTACTCAATAAATTGGGGCACAAGAAATTGATTTTAGTTTACATCTAATTGCCTGTATAAGATCAAAACTTAATTGATTTATACTGTCAACTATATAGATGCGAGACAGTCAGCCGGGACCTCCTGATAAGATAAATTATTGATTCATAAGGCGCTGATGCATTATCTGCTGCACGTCTTTAAGGCTACGTTAACACTGCAGGCTAAATGGCCAAATCTGATTTTATTTTGCACATATGTGACTCAGATCTGCTTTTTCATAACACTGTGAACAGCACAAATCACATGAAATCTAATCTTTTCAAGTCTGATTTGGGCCACTTTCATGTATGATCCCAAATCAGATACAGGTCTGAATCTTTGCAATGCAACATCAGTCTGAACAGCCATATCAGAGTTCATGCAACTTTTACGCCACTCTGGATCGACATTCGTCACTACGCTGTGAAGCCATTCACATCACGATCCCACCAATCCTGCATACAGAAAGAGCAGCCACTACTATTTACATTCTTTAATAATTGCTGCTTACTTTTTAAACACTGGACTATGACAGCTGGTTGATACTTTCAGGCATACTACTCTATAAGTAGGATTTCCTGCAGTAAATGGTTTAGCAGAGATAGTTAGCCACCCAGATCTCAATGCATTTCATCTAATATTCAATTTAGTTAATTGTTAATGACCTAAAAAAATAGCTATACTCATTTAATATATAGCGCTACTACCCTTTTCCACCTGATGATTAATGTTTTATTTCTTAAGAATGTATTGATTTTTAGGATGTTAGCGAAGGTGGTTTGCTATGAAACACTGCAGGGAACACCAAGGTACAGTAGTGTCTCTTTAATGTCTTTCTGGAGTCTTTTGTCCAGGTTGAGCAACAAGTTGCTTCCCCTCGCTTCCTTCTGCACTTACGTCAACATGGTTTTGAGAATGATTTTGGCTGTGTTACTGCAACAATTAACATTGCCATGACAAAGTTGTGAAATCCAAAATACCACCAGATCTTGGATAAACTACGCCTCAATCCTGCCATCTTCCTCCGTGTTTGTTTATGCTTTTGTATGTGTGATGGGATGCACATGTTTGTATTCGTAAACAAAGGAGGTCAGTGCGTTGTGTCAGACCAGACTTCACAGTGTTGTTTTAGGTTGTTTGAACATGGTTGAAAACAACAATTCTATGCCTCAAATGTGCCAAATAGAAATATTTGTTTTGAAATTAATCACGGTTAGTCACCACTATTATCTGAATTTCAGATGGTGTGAATAAAGTAGTTAGCTCTGCTGGGTGTGCTCAGTAAGGTATGCAGTGGAAGCCATCAGCAATGGGAACCAGACACACTGGGCGTCCGATTTTGGGCATGTTGTTACGACCAGGCAGCGATCCCAATGTCCCTCGGCCCAAGTGTCCCTTTTTATTGGGATTTACTGTGTTTTTTATACTAATCCTAGTTGTGTCAACGTTTTTATTTTCCATTTGCATTGCCATGTGATGTACAGGCAATTGCCAAGTGGTCATAGAGCAAAATTCAATTTAACAAAAGCAAAACATCACTGCTTTGGCTTAGCGTTTCCTGCATTTGAGCAAAATAGCTATCTCAGAGAGGGAGATTGGCTTGTGGAGGAGTCCAAACTCAAATGCCCTCCACTGGTTTTAATTATGAAAATAAGCTGCATCTGGTCACACTGAGAAAAGAATCTGTTTCCACTTGTTGTGTATCTTCTGCATTGGGATGTTTACCGCATTGTTTGTCAGCATACTAAACAGCTTCAAGAGTCTTAAGCAGGCAGAAGGATGAAGGTGAGGGCATATTAAGGACATTATTCATAATTACAGGTAACGTGATAAGGACCTTATCATGGCTAAAGTGGTCTTTGCTACAGAATCTGATTTCAACAAATATACAGAACCTACTGCTCTATGGTATTTTAGCTAAATTTAAATGAGGCCTAGAAATGGTTACCAGATGTGTTCCTAACACATGCTGAAGTGGCTGGTTTGACTTATGGGACAACAGTGGCCACATACTTCTACATTCAATGTCTTGGGGAAAATATAACCATATGTTTTAATACAAAATACCATGGATTTCCACTGGATTTCAGTCTTTCAGGTGTAATAACATACAAAAACATGAACAATATACTCATCAGTTATTGAGGTACAAGTGTTATAACTAACATGCTTTGGTAAACATGAAAACTGGAACTCAATAGTGGGCCACAGGCCAAAAGTAAACACCTGTATTGTTAACTATTGATCCCAAGTTCCCCTAATTGAATATTATTTTAGCTTTTACATAGTTAACCCCTTAAACCCCACCTGTTGAATACTGTTGGGCTAATTTCCAGTCATACTCAATTTATGCATTTCCAAGACTGTTTGTGGACCCCAGCATGCAGAAATATTCAAATAGCCTACACCATTTTTAGAATAAGCAAAAATAACACATTTGTAATGCATAAAAAAAACTGCATGTGATTATCATAAAGTGGGCATGTCTGTAAAGGGGAGACTCGTGGGTACCCATAAAACCCATTTTCATTCAGATATCTTGAGGTCTTGAGGTTTTCAAAGGAACACTCTTTGAAAATGGCCATGACAGTTTTTCCTTGCCAAAATTTACCCTAAATTTGGGGCGTTATTTAGCCTCCTTCCCAATAAGATAACATGGTATGGTATTTGCAAAAAATATTCACTAACATCTGGCAGGCCAAATCGAACCTGATAGTGGGCCGACTTTGGCCTGCAGGCTCCACTTTGGGCAGCCCTGGTTTAGACTGGGTAGGTTTGTTGTTACTAAAGCTGAAATGATTAGTCATTTTTAGACATTTTATAGACCAAATGTTGATGATAAAATAATCTGCACATTATCTCTAGCGCTGGTCTAGTCGTAACTTTTTTTTTTCATAAAAACATCATTGCCCTGTATTTCTTCTAATCTGACTTGACTACAAATCTGTTGTGTTGTCTTTTGTGCGCTCATAATGTTTTAGCTGAGGTAAACATCCCGAGGGAAGACTCTGTGCAAACTTCCTCTTTGTGCTGGCAGCTTGGATCTTCATCTCAATTCCTTTCTAAGTTTGAGGCCCTGTAAGCTGCGTGATTCTCAAGCTTTACTGGGCTTTAGGATTTAACTGGGATGGAAATGGTTATCGTGCGGCTGTTCGTCAGCTCGTAGGGCCCGTGGGTGGGGGAGTCGGCGAACAAACTGGCGAGAGTTTAACAGCCCCAGCCCCCTCTGTGTATAGTAGTAATGAACTCTTACCTTCGCTTGGAAGGCTGCGCTGCTG
>CAKALG010002129.1:0-11518 GCA_916700815.1 Helicolenus hilgendorfi | reverse complement strand
ATATATTTTGTTTTTGTTTTTTCAGCAATTCCTTGTCATTGGAGGAGCAGGCAGTAGTCTCTCTGTGGTATCACAACCTGTCCAGCCTGGAGGAAGCAGTGCTCAGTCTGCTGGAGTGTGTTCTCACCAGCACAGGGTCAACACTACAGAAGCAACTGGCACAGTCACTGCTGGTGGGTATTTTTTTTGTTGAGGAGTGAGGACTCGGTAAAATCATAATTCCAATAGGATAAAGTCATGTACTTCCGTGATAGATACGATCAAATTTACTAAAAATATGTGTTCTGTCCATGTTTAATCAGCAGATATACTCAGTTTCTTTAGGGCTGCGACTATGTTCATTATCAATTAATCTGCTGATTTTCTTGATTAATTCTATAGTCTCGTTGAATGTCAAAACATTGTGAAATAATGGTCATCACAATTACTCAGAGACCGAGGTGACCTCTTCAAATTAAATGTAATTAATTAAATTTAATTAATGTGGATATATTAATAGTTGCCAATTAATCGTCTGATTATTTCAGCTCTAGTTTAGTTTATAGGTGAAATGTGTGGTTACGTATCAAACCAGCTTTTTACAAGTTATGTCTAGGAAAGTACACAGTGGTACCCATGATTTAAATATCATATATTTGAACAACTACTTGGAGAGCTGAAATTATGATCTTATCACAAGAGTACATCAAGTATATAAAAAAAAAATGAACATCCACTTGTGATACTATTGAGTAACTAATGATAGCCCCATTTTATATTCACAGTTAGAGTTGGAGAGAAATATGTAGAATGTCGTGCCATTGTTCTTTGGCATTTTGATGAACTGGCAGCATTTTTGATAAATTGGTGACATGTTGCGGTTGTGAAATGGGTTTGTTATGTACATAGTTTGACCCATCTGCCCTGAATTAGTCTCACATCAGAAATCACTGCACACTCCATATGTTTTTAGCCCCACTTTGAACTGATTTGTAAACTGTGAAACCAAACAGTTTGAATATAAGGCCTGCTGATTTATTATGACGTATGGCGGCTGTAATGTCTTCGTATGTATTGTTCTTGGAAGCGTTCCATCGCTTTTTTTGGTGGATCTTTATTGACTGTTTTTGCCTGGCTAACTTGCACCATTTGGCTTTGCACTGCATGCATCTCACATCATTTGGCTAGCTCTAAACTGCATCTCACATCATTTGGCTTATTCTACACAGCCTCATCTGTGCTGAGTAAGTACTGAACTATCTGTCACTTGAGTCCTTGGCCACTCCTCACATCATATAACATAAGATCATGCCCAGTTTAAAAGGCAGAAGTGATTTTTGATTTATAGGTTGTTAAGACTAACTATTGAAGATGATGTCCTCATTACTACAATGCAATCAAATTACCAGCAGTGTTTTGTGTTCTTCTCACTTGGCCACCAAGGACTGCTTTTCATCCAACAATAATTTACAACAGTCATTCCCAAAGAGATTTTATTAGGGTCGCCAAATAAATTTGCAGAATTTCTTCCATAATCTTAAGATTTGTGTCTGCAATACACCTTCAGGTTTATATCTGCAGTACATCTTTGAGCCACATGAGGGAGGCTGGATGTTCGTATTGTTCCGATAATTGTAGCCTACTTATAACATTTTGTCTAATATAAAAGGCTAGCGAACATTCTGTTTGTTTTACTGATGGGAGGAAAAAACGACAGCTTGCTAATTCTGCCTAAATTTTATTTGATTTATCATACCTCAGCATGGCTGGTTTACCTATTCAAGATAATATAAAGTTATATGGTAAAAACCAGGAACGTTCATTTAAGCACAAATTCGCTTTTCTCACGGTTTATAGATATAGTCCATGAGCCTGACCCCCAAAATTTGGCCGTCGTGCCCTATTTGGAGGTACCAAGTCCCATTGTGATGTTTTTAAAGGTCTATGTCCCTAGTGTTGGAAAATGCATGCTAGCATTGCAGCAATGGTAGCTTTCTATGTGCCATCATTCCTTTTTTCATCCTTCCATCATTTACATTTTCCCATCTTTTTTCGCCATTTACATAGATCCAGTATAAACGAGGATAACCGACAAACAATATCATGAAGTCATATGTCATTGTAAAGCTTAAACTATAATCTACAGTATCTACCAGTCACATTTCCATGACACTGGGGGCAACAGAATTTGACCTTTGACCTCAAAAGTTGCAATAGGACAAATTCTGAATGCCTCTGCAGATGCCCTTATAACCAAAATGTATATTGATCTGATGTGCCTATGGATAGTCCCATCATAAAGAGCTTTAACATGATATATTATGACTAACAACAATAAATACATTTCTTGATAGAAATATTTTAATGTTGGAAAGATGAAAAAAGGAGTGATAGCACATAGAAAGCTACCATTGCTGCAATGCTATCATGCATTTTCCAACACTAGGAACATAGACCTTTTAAAAAAAACCACCATGAGATTTGGTCACTCCAAATTGGCATGACCAGCCCACTGGCTCATTGACTAATAAGGTCCATTGTGAATTGTGTTGCAATGGTTTATCACTTTTTAAGAAGTGGGACTCCCAGGAAAGTTTAGTAATCACTGACTTACAACATGTTTGACATATTAGTGCAGCCTTTATAAGAAGCAAGGGAAACAATTAAATAATTGAATGTGTCACTGAAACTAGACAATTCAAGATAATCCCAAAACACTTACATTGCAATGTTTTTCAGAATTTAGACCTATAGAGTAATTATTCACTCAGTAGGCATGACATAAAATGGGGTGGAAGGGAGGAGAATTAATCTATGTCGACATGTTTTCTACAAATTGTTTGTGCCAAATGTCTGTGCCCAGAACTACAATACCTTGTGTGTACAGTTATGAATGCAATCCTATTTACCTCGGTTACTGATTGCCTTTGGTAGCAAGAAATGTCAGCGAAAGAATTTACCTAACAGTTTGCCCCACGTTAACTTGGGTAAAGTTTGTCAGTTGTGTCACCCCTGTTTTCCCAGAGTGATGGTCCACTTGAGCTGTGTACATAAGAGGCTAGCAATGCACACTTTTTTTCCGTTTAGGAACTGTTTTCAAAAATTAAGATAGATTGGAACACACTGGTGTACATGTGTATCAATTACTAACACTGCATGTACAGGAATATGCCTGCCTATTGATTGCACTTGAGGAGCAACTATGTTAGAGAGCAGAGTTCTGTAAACAATTTAACTAACTGTGTGTGTGTGTGTCGCGTGTGTGAGAGAAACAGAAAGGCAATCGTAGACTGTTTACTTCACTTTCCTGTCATGGATCTATTTGTTAACCCTCTCATCCATACCTGTTTGACCTCTGTTTTCATCACCTTGCTAGTTTACACGCACATGTGTGCATGCAAACCCTCTCACACACACACACACACACATATGCCTCCAGCTGCCATGTTTTGTTTATGAAATTGCATCTGGTACAGCGTGTCAGTCGTTAAAGAGGGTGGGAGGCATACGTTTAGGTTTCACTTAGCCTTCAGGTTGTTTGGATGTTGGATGTG
This sequence comes from Helicolenus hilgendorfi, assembly GCA_916700815.1. NCBI lineage: Eukaryota > Metazoa > Chordata > Actinopteri > Perciformes > Sebastidae > Helicolenus > Helicolenus hilgendorfi. Next base: position 7,985 of record CAKALG010002129.1, on the reverse strand, counting down.
CGTTTCACACGTGTGTCTCTGCATGCGAGTCTCCATTGGTGTACACGTGTGCAGGAGCAACCAAAAAAAAAAAAGGCGTGTGAGCCGACTGGCTTGTCTCTCCTCTCGCCTCCCTTTCACTCACTTGTTTAAACTGCAATCAAAAATGGGAAACATGAAATTAGGCTCACATTCCTCATTTTGGCTTGTCCCACCGCTCTGTGATCCAGTGAGAGACACAGGCCCAATAACAATAAACACTCACTTCCTGGGCCTTACTACCAAAAACAGGATGTTTGTTGTGTGTTGTAATTGACCCTCCTTGAAGTGTTAGTGGTAAGGTATGGAGGAGGACGCTCAAAAAACCCATCTGTTTTCACTAGGGGGAACCATTCGTGCACGCTGGCATGCAACCCCACATACGCAGAATCCCACTGACACACACAATCCGCATGCCAACGGTTACATGCACAGCACGTTTTGTTTGATTAATGATGTTTTCTGACCTGAGAGGACAAAAAAAAGTAACAGACATGTCAAAACTGAGTATGAAAGCACTTGATTTGTATGTGGAACATTTTAATGACATCATATAAACACTGGGTGGAGCTGTTTGTTCTTCTTGACTTCACTTAGACTCTAATTGGTCTGTTACTCTGGCACTTTTACATTTACATCTGCAGTTACATGTGTGCCTTGACTGGAGGGAAAAATGCTCTTGAACGCCCCTTTACAGTGCCAGGTTGTAGGTTATTGGTACATATTCGGCATTGATGTCCTAAGAGCATTGTAATATATGGGTTACTACATTGTTAACTATTGACACAGATGGCAGGATTTGAAATGGCTGAGTAAGTCAAATATATAGAAAGGTTACTCATATCTAACACTCAAACGATTTTGTCAACTAATCGATTAATTGATTTAATCGACAGATCTGTAAAACTGAGTTTCTCTACAAAGAATTACACAAAAGCACCACTTTAAAGCTTGTGTTTACCAGAGATGTGCTCATAGCTTTCTTTCAGCATGAAAAAAGCATAAAAAAAACGACTAAACAACTATAGAATCATAGTTAGCTAAAACCAAAATGACCGATTAGTTGACTAATTGATTAAGAGGGGGCAGCCCTACTTCTACTATATTATACTGCAGGATTAAAGCCTGTGAGATTCATGTGCTTCTCCTATAGTGAAGCGTATGTGCCTTTATTAAATTGGAGGGGGGCTGGTTGGATAATTAGGGACGAGAAGATATATAAACATGTAGAGAGAGGCTGAAATGAACAGTACAGCTGTTAAATGTTTACGCTGGGGCGTTTTAGAATGTGTTAAATCTAAAACACATGATGAGTGTGCATTAGGCAGAGATGAGAGAGTAAGTGTGGGTGTGTGAAGGAAGAACTGACAGAGTGGTAAACTGAGTGGTTAATGAGGAGAGAGTGAGAACAGGGAAGAACTGTGGCTCAATGGGAGGTTTGTAGACGATGCACCAGTGACACCCAGTGGTCACAATTCGGGGGTTAACACTTGCGTATCCATGCATTTAGTTTGGAATTGATAGGTTTCATCATATGCTTTCTATAGTTTCTGGACTGTAGGTGTAGGATTTTAATATCTATGAAGCGACACAGTTTTTCAGAGTTTATAAATTGTGTTTTTGTGTGTTCCAGCCTAAAGCCTGTGCTCAGCACTGCTCCATATTCTTGGTTGTAAACGACATCTTCAGGTGAGAGCTGAGTGTGTCAGTTTGAGGTTGTTATGATGCTCGTGTGTGTGTGTTGTGTTTTTGGTTGATGTAACATGTTTTGCTCCAGTGAAGTGTGTATTTCTGTATGTTTGTTAATGTGTGACAACAGAGTACGCTATAATTGTTTGTGTGCCCGACAGGTTCATCCTTAAGCAAGCTGAAGGGAACGAATCTGTTAAGTATCTCATCCAAACCTTTACCAGCTGTTTCCTCAGGGAGCTGGCACTGCTGCAGCACCAGGTAGGCCTTCTCAACTAAAGATCAGAAAATCTGACTTAAAGATTTGGTTCTTTTAGGTTTGCAATTAACGATTATTTTAATTATCAATTAGTCTTCCCCTTTTTTTATTAATTGATTAAGCTGTCGGTTTATAAAATATAAACTAGTGAATAATGACCATCAACACACAACAATATTTAGTTTACTAACATGGAAAATAAAGAAAAGCAGCACATTTTTGTATTGTGCTTGAAAAATAGATAGTTGATTATCAGAATTGTTGTCCGTAAATTTTATGTTGATTGGCTAATCATCAACTGATCTTTACAGCTCTAGTTTTTGAAAAAAATATAATCAATATTAGAATTTTTCAAAGTCTCATCCATTGATTATTGTATGAAGAAACAAAAAATAATATTTTCTTGACTCTATACGCCACCAATCTCTGTTTTTGCCTTTATTGTGTGCAAAAATGCAGTTCTTTTCAGGTGATGAAATACAAAATATTGAAGTCCACTGTAATTACAAACAGCAGAGACAACTGTTTTATCAAGATGTTGCAGTGTTAATGATACCACTGATAACTTTTGGGATTAAGGAATTCAAACATATTACTCTTTAGTACTGCAACATAAGATGGGAACTTCACCTACTGTAACAAACAGATCTCTAATTATTCTTATCCACTGTCTTTGCTGGAAGTAAGAGGATGGTTACTTTTATGCCGCAGGCTTAGATGCACACTCAGGGCGGTGAACAATTACTTCCCCTCTGCAGGCAAAATCACTTAACATTTGATGAATCCTCCACATCATTATCACTTGATCTCCAGCTGGGAGCTCGCTACCCTCACTAGACACGCCACGGTTCACACCTCTGCCTCGTAGACAAGAAATGCAAATCGCTTTTAAATCATCAATTTGCGGGTAATAACTTTGTAGAAATAAAACACCTGCAATATGTGGAAACCACTATGAATGTTAAACTGCTGTCTCACTATGTACTTTTCTACTTTTACTAAAACTCACAGTCCCCCACAGATTATCTTAGATACAGTCTGTTGTTGTATAGGGGACATTATATAGACATCCTGTGTGACTGTAGGGAATTATCTGATGCTCACATGTCAGCCGGTACTGTCAAACATCTGTGTTACGACATAGGTCTGATGTATTACCTGCTATACGGTTTTGTGAATATGCCTTAACTCCTTTTCACCTCTATTAACCAGTAGATGGCAGTGCTACAGTGTATTTAAAGTGGACTCGGTTTTAATGGCTGTAGTCACAGTGCGCTAAACGCTACCTATTACACGCTACATTACACCTTAGCACCTACTGTATCACCGTTACACAGACTCCCATTCAAAATGTCATTTTTCAGGCTTTCAGAGCACAGTGATGCATGAGTTCAAGGTAAATATGATTTTACATTCATGAAGCTCAGGAAAATGTGTGCTTTGTGTTGTTTCAGACAAGTGTCTCTTTGAAGGCCTTGTTCCCACAGTCACCTCAGAGTCTGCTGGTTCCTCTCTTGACCCGGCCATCAGGTCAGTGTGTACATACACTCTCATCCGTGTGCACGTGGATATTTCACTCTGACACAATGCACAAAACCCCGTATTGTAAGAAAAGGTCTATCAGGTATTCTTTAACTGAGTGTCAACAGAGTTTTCCTGCTGCAGAGTGAATGGGCTCTTGTGTGTCTTGTTCTTGCGAATCGATTATATTTAGTTAACAACTATGTTAAGTGTTTGATGTCAAATATCAAAGTTGACATAATTTGGAACAGAAGTTTTGCTCAGTGTCGTTACTCATGAAATCTATACAGAGGTTAAATGAGTTGCCTGTTTTGTACAAGCTACATTTGTTGTGAATAGCAAACCATTGATTGTCTTACACAAACACACTAATGCGCCTTATTATTATTCTCATTAAGAAGAATCTATATCTATACTGAATATGCATCATCAGTGTTTATGTATGGGAATCTTTACTGTTGAACGGATGCGCAGTAGGTGAGTGCAGGGGCACGGTGGAGCAGTGCTTATCAGTGTGTGCCCAGACTGGCCTGTAGGCAGGAATGATTTACATGAATGGAGCCATTTAGGGACACATTGGAGCTCAGCCAGAACTCAGAGTTAATTATTACTGTGTATGTGTGTGTGCGCATGTGGTGAAGGGCAATTTTTCACCGGGGACTGTGAAAAGTAGAAGATTTGAGGTCTTATCATTATTTGTGCTTCCTCTAAAAAAGTTCTAAATTAAGACTTGGCATGGCATTGTTAAAACTTAGCGTGAGGGGTGGAGACCTGAATCAAGTTATCACGCTTTTGGAATATTTATTAAAGTTTGTTTGTCAACCTGAACCGTCAGTTAGGTGGCGTTTTAGTACATTTGGTTTGTGGTAGCAGAGTTATTTTTGACAGAACAATGTGGCGTGTGACAAACACCACTCTAGCCCTTTAAGCAATAAAACATAATAGCTTGAAAACAGGAAAAAGTAGTTGCAAGTAAATGCAATTAATTCAGTTCTGCTTGTAAAATACTTGTGTTTCTCTGTTTCCAGTCTTTGTGCAAAGCTAAGCTAACCTGCTGCTGGCTTTAGCTTCATACTTACCATACTGACACGAGAGTGGTATCAATCTTCTTTTCTAACTCTTGGAAATAAAGCACATAATGTAAATGTATTTCCCATAATGTTGAACTATTCCTTTAACACTGACTAGATAGGCTTTGAATTTTGTGAATACCAATTGATTGTAAAAAAGTACATATATGTGGTTCAAGTAATCATTATGTCTGTAAATCTGATTCTGTTCTTGCAGAGATGCCTCAGGAGGCTTTGAGACATCACCTGAACTGGCTCAGCAGCTCATTACAGACACTGACAGAGGAGGAAGAGGAAGGAGACGGAGACAGCAGCAGCAGCACCAGGTTAGAGTGAGAAAGGCTCGCAGAGAGAATGTGTTAATGTGTGTCTGCTTCCACCATCCTACTGAATGCCTATGTGGTGCTCTTATTTCCATTAGCTGCCTTTGAGGGGGTGGTTAGTCGGGTGTTTTCCCCTTGCATCACAGCAGAGAGGTCCTGGTGAACAGCATTGCTCCTCCAAGCGCTTATTAGAGGCTATTAGCTGGGGAAGGAGAATTGTTGAGAAACAAGTGTTGGAAAGCCCAATAAGAGTGAGAAAAGGAAAGCAAGAAGTAGAACCAGAGGAAGCGGACAAAGGAAAGTATATTAGCATGAAATAGAGAAAAACAGAGAGTAGCCTTGGTTGTACGGATTTAGATAAAAAGCAGAAAGCAGTTGGTGTCCCAGAGATGGAGACGGCTGACTTGATACCCTCCAGCTGCGGTTTTTAACAGGGCCCATTATCCCCACCACTGCTCCACTCTGGAGCTCCATGCAAAATTCCCAAAACATTGTTTGGAGCCAGCGGTGGAAAAGTAGTATGTTGTGTTGCTCCGAGCGAGGATGCAGCTGCCAGGGCTCTGCAGAGGGGTGCTGCTGTTTGTATCTGGGAGCCAAAGGGAAAGAGGGGAGATGAGGATGAGAGCCCTAATGATGGTATTAGGGACATTTGAGAGAGATAGTTCTTTGATAGTCTCGCTGTTGCAGCTGTATGGCTCTGTTTCACTCTGTCACAACTCTCTTTCTGGCCCTAAAGTCCATCTTGCAATCTAGCACACTTTTGTTTTTACATTTTACAGTAAGTCTCCCTGTCTCCCTTTATTCTTTTAGGGCTGCAACTTACAATTATTCTAATTATTTATTAATATGCTAATTAATGTCTTGTTGCCCCTTTATTTCAGGTCTTGTCAGTTCTATTTCATGCAATAGAAGAGGAAATATTTGAAATTTTTGCTTGAAATCTTGACTCATGGCATTGAGTAATCATCTCTGCTCTAGTCATGTTCTTATTTCTGCTATCCCATTTTCTGTGCCCTGCTTCGTTTCTGGCAGGACATCTTGCAGTACTGGTTGAAAAGAGAGCGTATTATAAGTATTATAAATGTAAATGGGCATGGCTTGTAAATAGGTGGTATTAGACAAAACCAAATTGGTCTAGATTTAGGGTGGATTTAGTCGTTTGAGATGTTACTTATGTGCTACAAAAGCATAAAACTGATCCTGATCACTGTTTTATACATTTTTTATGTGATGAAATATCGCCAGTAGAAAGAGCCGATCACAGCTTTCCCTCAGTGTGATGTCACAACTGGGAACAAATAATGAGATTCGGTATCTAATTCTGAAATTCAAAGCTTTGTCTCTCTTTGATCATCTATTGTTCTTGTCAGTGGGGGCAGGACTAATATTACTGGCAGCCACTCAGAGTTGTGGCTCATTAATAAAGCTCTTATGATGTAAATGACCCCAGGCAGCCTGTTATTAGAGGGTTTGTGTGGCACACCGGGAACCAGATCGTTTCATGAAAACTTTGATGAAACAACATCACAGATGTGTTTCATAGGCAATTTGTCAAAATGTATTAAAATACCTCCTCTTTCTCTCCTTTATGCTGTTAGTTTATTTTCATTGTTTGGACAATAACCTGAGTGTAAATTATTGGGTTGACAATTATCAATTGTACTGTATTTTACAACAACAGTTTGGGACAGGGATTGGAGAAAGAGAAAGTTGTAGATGTTCACACACATACCTTGGAAAATCTGAGGCTGGGAAGTGCCAGGCTATTTAGGAACTAAATTACCCCACCCAAATCACCTTCATTTATAGATATTGTTACTGTTTAAAGCACTGCGAGCTTATAACTTCCAGTATCATGCTTTGTTTGTAACCCACCATTACAAACTGAAATTGAAAAAAAGATCATTGATTTGACAAAATAATCATAATCACAATGTCCACTTGCTTGGTTTTTCTGGAGTTTTCAGCCCCATCTCGTAGCCTTCCTCAGCCGATTGCGCAGTTGTCATGTAAATATAAAAAATCATGTCACGTAAAACTTAATCTGCTGACGTGCGGCCTTCATCGGTACTTTTTGAAAAGATTATTCTTTTGCATTTCTGCTTTTTATTTGAAGTGTGAGAGAGACAGACTTGAAAGGGAGAGAGAGAGGGGATGACATGCAGTAAAGGGCCCTGGGCTGGACTCAGCCTTATAGGAAAAGTGTGTAACATTTCATGAAATCTATCAGTAGAAATGGAATATAATATTCATAACTATGTTTTCATTAGTGTATAATCACCTGAAACTAAGAATCGTGTACTCGTTAGCTTAGAATGAGCCCTTCATATCTACATAGGGAGTGTGTCCTTTTCACGGAGGCTGTGTTTCTACAATAGCCCAGAGTGGAAAAACCAAACACTGGCTCTTCGTGTTTTTATGTTACCTGAAGGCCACCATAGTTCTCTGACACGCTTGCGAAACTGGTAACGTGGGCCGCAGAGTGGTAAACCGTGGTACCGCCAGCCGCCGTCTGACTTCCTTTGCTCCTAGAGTAGTAAAGAAGGCCTCTGAGCAAGGCGAACGCCGTTACCACGGCTTTGCACTCTGCGGCTCACGTTACTGCAGTCTAGGAAAGGGAAAAATGATCTGAGGGGTACTCAGTTCGTTGCAATCTGCAACCACACCACTAGATGCCGCGTAATCCTACACACTGTACCTTTTAATGATACACACTTCTTTACCCAATGAGCTACCAGTGCGCCCTTTGTGACTTTTTTTTTGTCAAAATACTGCAATGCACCATGGTCTAGAAGACTGAATTTTTAAGCTCAAGATAATTGGTGATTTTTGCTATAAATTATTCAGATCATTTTTTAATTGCATTTCATGCCGCATGTGCTCATATAATTATGTTCTCTGGTTTGCTGCAGTGTCATTTATCTACGAACTTCCGCTGCAGCAGCTGCACAGAAAAGTCCTTTAGAACCCAGGGTGTCTAGTAGACGTGTTTGGACAACTCTCTACCTGTAGTGTTGAGCACAGTTTCTCCTCCTGTCCTGTAGGGGGCACCACAATGTGTTCGAGGCCTGGTTCCTGCTCGTTCAGTGTGCCCAGTGGGTGCAG
>CAKALG010002127.1:0-11464 GCA_916700815.1 Helicolenus hilgendorfi | reverse complement strand
GTGCCCGCTCCACCAGGTGAGCCATCGGGGCGTCCCTAATGGACACTTTTCTTTCAAGCCGTTTCACACCAAGCACGAATTTTCGTCCGAAAAATTAGCACGGAAATGTATCAAAAAATAATTTTGTGGGTTCTTAGAAATGCTTTCACACCCCTGTGGAAAATTTGTGCCGGAAAAAAAATATTCTTAAAATTCTTAAAGTGACTGAAAGAGGTAAATGGAAGCCATAATAAATGCATGCTGTATTGTGTGCATGTTGTTTTTTTCGTCCTGTAAAAACACAAAGGTAAGATAATTTTACATTAGAACAAAAAACAAAAGAAATATGTGTAACCTATTAACATATATATATTTTAAAAACTTGTATTCATTCTTTATTTCATGTTCAATATTTATCTGCATATCTGCACAGCAACATTGCCTAAAACTGCTGATTGCTTTTTCTGAGTGATTGAAAATAGGCCTTTATTTGTGTCATTTGTATATGGGTGTTGCATCTACAATAATGCAGGAACCAAGATATATTTAACATCGACAAAACAGCCAAACAGAGAGGAGGTAATGAATGATACAAGTGGAAAGACAAAGGAGAAGAAAAACTGATTAACTGTCAGAGACTTCTTGGCTTTGCAGAGTGTATTCATCAATACAGAGACAGCACTCTTTTCTCTCTGTGAGTCCAGGAAAAGTGGAAAATGTTGGACATCTTCCAGTCTGCAAACCACAGACCAAAGTCTCCATCTGAAGTTATCAATATCAATCAATCTTGGTCTTCCTTCAAACTGAATAAAAGGTATGGGTTCTCTTCATCAGTGCTGCACAATAAACTGATACTCTGGCCCAAAAAGGAGGACAAAGAGAGGAAGAAGAGGCAACAGTGACTAATCACAATCGAATCCTCTGGACACACTCATATACTATGGTACCATTTCTGACATAATCTTGTCTTGTTGCTTTCAAAGACTGCATTTCTCACACTTTCTCAAACTTTTATATTGTAGTGTGTTCATCTGTGTTAAGCTGCTAAGCCTATGCTAAGCCTAATGTGGTTGTCAAAAGAAATAATAGGAAAACATATGATCTATTTATACTTTAAGTGAGTATAACATCTTGATGTGCTAACAGTTTGCAAAACGTGTGTCTCCTTTTCAAGAGAACAGAACATCACTGAGCTTTTCATTAAAGTGGCCGTAGGCAGTATATTTTTGGCGTCATTGGGCAAAAAATCCATAATAACATTTCAGCATATTGTAACTCAAGTGTTCAGAGAGATAACTACTTCTGCACCTCTTCATGGCTCTGTTTTCAGGCTTTAAAAAATCTGGCACGTGACGGGAGACTTTGACCAATCACAGGTGATTTCATTGAGAAAGCGTTCCTATTGGCTGTGCTCCGGTCATGTGACCGGAACTTGGCGTTCCTTCAACAGATTTTACAATGACTGCTGCGTCACAAACTTTCTCATTTTACAGCTAAACAGTACACTACAAGATGATTCTGAAAACATTTTTGGAGAGAAATAGGCAAAAACGTAACGTAATATTGATTCATATTTGATCAGCGCTGCCTAGTTTGACCGTTTGGTCGGAGTTTGCGAGTGATTGACAGCCGGCTCTCATAGACAGCAGATGGACAGCAGACCTCAGATCAGCTCTTACTGCTTGTTTTCTTTCGGTCTGTAAAATCTTGCAGATGCCGTAAGGAGCACCAGAGGATACAGTGGCACATTATTTTTTCAGGTTATCTATTTCATGTACTACTGACAGGATATAGCGACCGTTTCATAAAAATAACTTTTTTTATAATCATATTTGCTCCTATCTTGCCTACTTCAGCTATAATTCATATTAAGAAGAGTTATAGTAATAATTAATTCAAAATACACAGATTAATATCACAAACATCACAAACAATCAATAAAAAGTATAAATGATAATATGTATATTGTCATAATATGATAAAAAAGGCCACAAAGAAATAGTAAGCAGTAGTAAGCAGTATAGCAGTATAAATAGTAATGATATAATAGTATTTTGTATCCATTTTTCAACACGTTTTTCTATGAAATCTAATAGACCTCACATTTCAGAGAAGCAGTAATGAGTAGAAGGTAGAAGGTGGTGGAGGTGGTGGGGGTCCTACACTGAGTGACTTTAAACCCGTTAAACCCTCCACAGATTGCGCTAGTGTTTTGACAATGGCCAGTAAACTATCTAAATTGCAGTGTTTTAGCACCTGTCTCTCTCTGTGCTGAGCTGGGTAGCGAGGCGTGAGGCTGTCAGCCTTGTCAAACGGCCTTTCTTTCTCCCCTTTTCTCTCTCCCGGCACGGCTGCTATCATCATCACCGGCCTTTCAGACACCAAACTTTGTCCCTTTATCTCCGATTGTGCCTCTCCTTCACTATCCCGCGAAAATTACCCTTTCATTTTGTTGTGCCATAAAATTACAGCCTGGTGAAGATTGGCAGTGTTTTTCTGCAGGGGGAGGGGGGCAAATCAATGTTTGTGTTGTGGCTGTGCTTGTGCTTGCGTGTGTGTGTAGGTGTGTGTGTGCATGGGCGTCTTCAGGATGTCAGAATGTAGTGATGTGTGATCGATGTGCCATTGTCCATGTGTGTGTGTGTGTGTGTGTGTCCATGTCTCACAGCTATCGCGGAGGATAATAGGACTCTTGGTAATGCCAGGCTACAGGGGCAAAGACCCCTGTTTTACTGGACACTTTTAGATTTTTTCAATCAGTAAGAGGAAAATAGCAAAGTAGTGCTGGAGGTGAGGACCTGTGGTGGAGCAACAGAGGAAGGGGAGTAGGACTGCGGTTGATCTATGTCTGAAAGTACTCATATTCCGACCAAGTCAGAGCAGACACGGATTCTCTCAGGTTCAAGTTGAGGCTTCTTCTCATAGTAAAGCGATGTCCAATAGACACATAAGCATCTTTAAATTCTTCTTCTTTTTCTTAATTAATGCTAAATGTTTAAATTAAATATATGAAATCAGGTGAGTGGTGTATGTAATGTCTGTGTGAGTGGTACGGAGTGTGTGAATGCATGAGCTCACAAACAAAGACCAATCCATGCAAAGAGTCTGATTTACAGACACATGAGTGCAGCTAAAACTCAGGCGTGATGCATCTCTGACAAGGTCTCAAATCCACCCGCGACCTCCTGGAACAAAAGGAAAAGACAACCAGAGACGACGTGATAGAGCCAGCCCTGGGGCCGTAACACTCCATCTCCCCCCCAAGTAAGACAAATCAAAACACTTTAACTTTACAGGTTAAGGAATAGAAGTGCTTGCCCTTTTGCAACCCCAAACACACACCTTTACACAATTTGAGGCTCCTCCTCTGACTCAGCATCCCACATCTCAGCAGCCTTGGTGCCGAGGAGCAGTTTAGTAAGAGGAGGGGGAACACAGAAGACTGCAGACAACAGAGTGGAAAGGATGTCATAGGGCATCTGTCATATCTTTGCCCTCAATGTGTAGGATGCCCAGGTTGTAAGGCTGGAAAAAAAGAGCATGAGCCTCTGGTTTGGATTCTGAAGAGAGTTAAAAAAAAAAAAAAAAAGTGAGTGGGTTATGGTCAGACTCAGTATATACAACATTTGGCCTCCTGGCGTCGAGGTAGACATGGATGTGTCGCAAAGCCAAGATCAATGTCAGCGCTTCTATTTCTGCCACTGAAAAGTTCAGCTGGTAGGAGTTTAACTTCTTAGAAAAGAAGCTAACTGGATGATCAATATCTTGTGTGTCAGCTTGAAAAAGTACAGCATCCTGCTCATAGGCGCAATTTGAACTTTAAGGTTGGGGGTTCACAAAAAGAAAATCTAGAGGAATATAATGTGTACAATACAGAGAGGTCTAATGTATTGGGATGTGTGTAGCCTACAAATTACAACCTCCAAACAGAATGTGACATGAGCAAGTGTCAGTGACAAAATCAGTTTGTTGGATTGTTTTCTATTGGAATGCCTGAACTGGCTGAGCTGATATTTTGTTGGATGCTGTTTCTATTTATTCCTGTCGCTCGCTTTGAAAGTGTCGCAGTGGACATGTAACGGCTGATTCATGCAACAAAAACCTAAACAAGGTGACAACTGGCTGGAGGGAGATTGCCAGGAGCCTGAAAGTTTACATAGGCTACTGTTGGCTGTATTGTATGTCATTTTTAGTAAATATCACAGTATAAAACCTGGGTTTTCTGTTTAAAAAACACAAATGTCGGAAGATAGCAAGTACTACTCACCCATCATTCAAGTGATTACGTCTCCAGTCTGATCTTGACCGCACAGCTGATTGGTACGTGGTTTGTTTACATGATGTATGGACAGAGTGTCCGATGTTATTATAAGTAACTAAAAAGACCACAAATCTATTTTCTTATCTTGTTGGTTTCTTATTCATTAAGCTTGAAAGGTTGGTCTAAGCGGGGAGCTAATGGAACTGGTCGGTTAGTTGTTGAAAATAAATCTGTCAAACACAGCGGTAAGTAGAGGCCAAACCCTACTGTAAAACCTCATAAGTTCCTTTTTTGTGAAACTCATCAGTAGCTGGAACTTTGGCACGAACATGGCCCTCAACCTTACCAAGATACACCAAAGTAAATGTGATATATCATCCCACTCTCGCCTTTACCTGAAGAAGACCATGTATGATTAAAACACTGTCAACCCCAAGGTTATACTTCCATATTGGATGATTCCTCAGCTCCAACCATTTACGTCCAGGACCAATACAGGAAGTAGTATGCCCCATATGTAGAAAGGTGTTTTTGTCCGATGACAAGCAACAGTTGCCATTCTATTAACTTCAGGTCCATAGAACACGTTATATGACCACACCTGAGGCAGGGAGGATTAAACAAGCGCTCCTGTCTGGAAGGGAGCCGCCCCCCCCACAGGTGCAATCACTTCAACCAAATCAGAGGCCCCATATATGTTGCCTTCCTCCCTTTGTTCATTTTTTTTTTACCTTCAACATGATTTGTGCGTCCTCTAAGTTAATTTACCACTTAAATGCTGTTTGTTGCACATTATCTGTTGATGATTAGATTTGTTAATAAGTTTGTCTTCTCTTTGCAGAGCATAAACTACACACATATACAGAAAGAAATGCTAAGAAATCTGTTTCTAATAAATCGCTCTGCAGAACCTGCTGACTGCTCCTCTCTGTTGCTCATACCATTAAATCCAATCCAGTACATTCTTCCTCAACACTTCAACCACAATCTTTCCCTAAGTGTTTTACTTGCCTAATCCTAACCACACCTTAACCAGTTTATTTGAAATAACCATGATCTTTCCCTGACCTTATACTGTACTGTAAATGCCATACTGTAGAGAGCAAGAATGTTTAAAACCTTAGTTTTGGAAGTAAAAAAAAGCCTGCTGTAATATAATCCAAGATTTTCTCACAGAAATAATTGTGTGTGATCATCAGAATTGAGATCTGACGTATATAAGAACAAGGGTGTATAGATTCTTCTTTTGCAACAAAGATGCACACTGGTGTCTTAGACTTGCACACTGACGAAAGTAATGACAAGTGTTGTGAACATCATCTCATTCCTGGACAGTCTCTCTTTTCCATCTCTTTTTGCTATCAAGTCTCTTTGAGCGGCAGAGACAGCGTCTGCCTTTATCAGCGTGAAACAGCCTGCTTCCTCGGACGACTCTTTGTCTGGTCAATTAATAACGAGCGTCGATATTAACATGTTTGCGTAAGGAGCGGGAGAATAAGGGCATGCATTTCCGCCGACGCCATTTCGTTATCTCTCTTCTCAGTTGACATTTCGCCCCGTTGATACTCTGCCGCTTCCTCGTTGGCTGGAGAGTCAAAACAAACATGGAGTCCAGTTTGCACACAATCTGAAAGCTATCCATCTTATCTGGTGAAGAACGTTTCCTTTGTAGATTTTGGTCTTGTAATGTATTCTCAGGATGGGTGTAATTAATACACGGGACCAGTCTATTATTGGCACTGCAAAGCTATAAATCTAAAGCTGTTAAAATGTGTAATGATGTAAATATGCAACAGGACAGAAGCTGTCATGCAACCAGATTTGTGGTCTTTGACGGTCAAACCCCCTTAAACTCCTATTTTTTCTTGCTTTTGGCGTGTCATTTGTACAGCACTTAGTCTGTATTGACTAAAATGTAAATGCAGCCACGTAAATATGCTACGCTCAGAGCTAGTGATGTAGAATAAAAAGTGAGAAAGACCGTTTATGGCGGGCGGCAGGGGAGGAGGATGAACCAACAAACACAACTTTTAACCAGAAGGCCGGTGTTTTGTTTTTTTAAGTTTCGTTAGTGATGTTTGTGTTTGTAAGTTACGTTTATGACTTGCTTTTTAGTGGTTTGTGATGTATTTACCGTATGTACTTTGTTTCTGTGCATATTTTACTTAGTTTTCATACTTGTTTTAAGCCCAACCATAACATTTTTCCTAAACCTAAGTGGTTTTGTTGCCTAAACCTAACTGCGGATGTTGCTGTAGTTTTGTTGCGTAACAAACGTGTCATTTGTATGTTACGCAACAAAACTACAGTAACATCCGGATGACACACGAAAAGCAACATACAAATGACACAAAAAGTCTAAAATGCATTCTCATGACATGTAATATGTCGCCTTCCTGTGAGACCGGGTTGCATGAACACATATCTCGTCATGAACAGGTGTTGTTCATCGAGTAGAAACAAATACTTTAAGTTTGTGCAATTAAGAGACCTCCTATAAGCAAACCTCACAGAAAAAAATATAAAGGATATATGATAAGAACAACAAAAATATGCGTACATTAAGCCCAATGCAACAAAATGCAGTCTTTCTTTATATTTAATTCAACGATTGCCTGCAAAGGTGCTTCGTATGAGATTCAATGACAATTCAGAGTTTCTTCAACTGTTTTTGTTTATATTGTTCCTTTCTACAATATGGGTGCAGAGACTCCCAACAATGTATTTATTGAGCCAGTCCACCTCTTGACTCATTACTCACAGCCAACACTTGATATAAGTAACATCAACATCCATGAAGCCCACTGAGGTACTGCATTGGTACTGCATTGAATACGCTATGGTAATTCTTCTCGCTGAAAGCTTTCTGGATCCATACCAACTCCTTTTCTTCGACGCATAAGGAAGGAGGGTGACCTTTATGGCTTTTGAATAGCGCGAGGCTACCAATGCGTGCTCTTTGTCGCAGTCGGGTCTCTTGGTATTGCAAAGCCAAGACGTATCTGATATTATATATCAAAGGAACAGCAAGAGAATGTGGAGGGCATTTACTTGTGGAGAGGTGAGGGAAGAGGCAGAGTGAGAGGCGAGCTGCAAGGTGCCATCAGTGCAGAGAAATGGGAGTGAAAAGGATGAAAACCTATAAATGAAAATCAATACGAGAAGGCAGGAAGGCATAAGAACTGGGGGGGAGGTAATAGAATAGACTAAAGATAAATAATGAGGACAGGAGGAAGGGGAAAGAAATGAGAAGGGAGAGCAGAGAGAAGGAGACAAAGAAAAATGATGGCAGAATACAATCAGAGGAATATATTTGTTATTGTGTGGCTGTCCTTGCCGTCAATAGGCTCAAGTTAGAAGATGGGGAAAATTTGCCCGCTTTGACGCGAGAAAAGTGCTCAAATCTGCACCATTCTTCTCCGTTTCTAAAGGACTCTGTTGAATATGTTCCTGTGTAACACTGAACTTCAAGATGCAACCAGTAACTCCTCATTCTCACATATTTTCACTCTCAAATCATTGATTTACTTGTTGGTGTGAGGATATACAAGACTGTATATGGCATGGTACTACAATATAAAATAATGAACTCTACTTCCAGATATACCACCCTATAATCTTGGTTGTATGGGATCATAGACCGTATATAAGAAGTGCACATAGTCACAGTGATGTCACCCATTGGTTTGTCGACTGCCGTTTTGAAGCCTTCAGTTCGACATTTTGGCCGTCGCCATCTTGGTTTTTCGCAACCAGAAGTGACACGAGAGGGTGGAGCTAAGTACAACCGAATGCTGAATAAGACATTTTTAGGCGACTGAAATGTTACAATTAACTTTCATGAACTGAAAACACACCGTGAAAGGGTTAAAATTGTAAGATGAAAACACGGATAACTCCCAGACTAGATCATATTTACTCCATTTCTACCCACTGCTGCTTTAAAGAGTCTTCTGGCTGAACAACTTGTGTTTAAACACTGTGTTGCCTCAGTGTTTTTTAACAAATCACTCCCCTTCAGCGCAAAGGCTGCTGTGCATCATTTGACCTCCGTGGAACCAGTTAATGTCCCATTTAATTACTTTCTGTTGGACTTTGAAAGGAAACATTATTTTGACTAGTTTCCCACTCTGTTTTTAGAAATGTATCTGTTTTCATCACTTAATTATATCAAAGTGTCTGTTCAGTCTCTTAATTCATAACACCATCGCTGGCATATGCGCAGTATATCAATTGTAAAAATCCATTCAGGTGCGCTATCTATTTGTATGAATGTTTGCTTGTTCACAGAGTGCATCTGTGTAAAAGAAGCTATTTAATTGTATTTGGAAACAGAGAGACGATGGGCGCGAGCCTCCAGGCTATTGATATGTTTCTGTGCCTGCGTGAATCTGCAGCATCTCATCATACCCTGAGATATTTCAACACAGCCATCGATCAGCTTCAGCAACACCCAGATCAGATGATACCGGGCTGGGTTACAGGAAGCATGCATGTGTGTGTGAGTGTGTGTTTGGGCCAAGGACAAAGACGGAAGAGAGCATCGCCTTATTTCTTACTCGCAGGGTAGGAGAATGAAGGAATTGGCTGAATTGTTAAACTAATGATTAAAAAAACAAATGTTTGTTGAGAAGGGATGTGGAGGAGGAGGGTGTCTTTAGACAGCCCTAAACCTCACCCTCAATCATGAATGAGCGCAGATACTCCACCATCACACTGTGCAACTCTCTGGACGCAGGCCAAGCAGGAAAGGGAGGCTGGCAGCAATTACAGACACACACACACACACACACACACACACACACTGATCGCACAGCACCGAGAGCACAGAGCAGTGAGGCCAGTTCCATCTGTGATTCTTCAAAGAGTTTGGCTGATATTGATTTGGTGCCAAGGTTAGCAGCTCATTCAGGCAGAGTGGAGCTTTCAGGAGCAGCTGGAAGGAGCTGAGACCACAGCCGGAGACGGAGGCTGAGACCTTGAGCTGAAACACACGGCGGCAATACTCTGTCGGGGCTAACAATGTCTCCAAGCACACCATCGCAATCACAATGCAGACAAAGACAAATAAACACACCGACACATAGGCGCACACACACACACACACGCATGCATGCATACATGCACTCTCCCTCTCGCAGTCATGAGCGCACACCGCATTGAATGTAGAGTGGGAAAGAGGGCAAAAGAGTGTGAGAGAGGGAAGAGGTGCTACGCGTGTGTGTTTGTTGTGGAGAGACAGAGGATTAGGTGTGTTTTTGAGAAAGTGATTGAGGCTCTTAAATTCAGGTCTCGTCCCTGGCCAGAGGACCTCTGGGCGAACGCTGTGTATACGCTGTTGTGCAACATTTGTCCGTGTGCTCTGTGGACGACTGTGTGTGTGTGTGTGTGCAACTTTGCTTTGCACAGACTTTTTCCCCCTAGCTGCACTAATTCAACATGCTAATCCAGCTCTGCTAACAAGACATGGGCATTTTTGTGTACGTGGGTTTAACTGCTGACGTGCACATACTACCTCTCATTATAAGAGCATGCAAAGAGACCTTTTCCCTTCTGATCAACCATTCAGAAAACAAATGGAGACACCAGGAAACTGCAGTGCTAAAATATAGAAAATGCCTTCTACAGTATGAAAACAGTCATCACAACACTTGTTTGTGTATGTGTGTCTGCACACACACAAACACACAAACATACCTGCATTTCTAGTGGAGGGATGTTACAAAGTCTATATGAAGAGTTTTGTCCAAACAAAGCTCATAGAAAACGTTGGCAAACTAAACTTTGGTTTTAGGGTCCTAGTAAGCAGAGAATCAAGATGTATGTTACTTGTCGTCATTTAACACGCATATATGCATGTGAAAATATGTTAGTAATTCAAATATTATACAGAAAACACATGGTACACGAGTCATTTCTTTAAAGGTGCTAAATATGAGATTGTC
This sequence comes from Helicolenus hilgendorfi, assembly GCA_916700815.1. Lineage (NCBI taxonomy): Eukaryota > Metazoa > Chordata > Actinopteri > Perciformes > Sebastidae > Helicolenus > Helicolenus hilgendorfi. The sequence goes on along the minus strand of CAKALG010002127.1, from coordinate 1,279 downwards.
AGCCTTGCTATTGCCTCCACACGGCTCTCAACATGGCGACTGCTGCTACGCTTCTGTGAGGACGCCGTCAGTCGGGACGGTGTTATCAACTGTAACCGCCATATGCAGAGTAGTGTAGTGTAGCTAGCCAGTGTGGCACACTTGCATGCACAAACATGCAAAAAAGTACACACGGCCAGCCCGGCTATGACAACAAAGCAAGGAGAAGCTCTGATTACAGCACATACAGAGGGAGAGTGACTTCATTCTCTGCTCAGGTAGACATTACTCCTCTATATCTTTACATAGCAAATACTTGTTTGATGCTACACTAATGCTCTCAATATCATATAGAGCATCTTTAAAGACATGCTATTTGGTCAATATAATGGGAGTCTTTGTACCTGTAGCATTTCTTCTTCCAGTACCTCCATCAGCTTGGTTCAATGTTGTCGTCAGAATACTTCAAATATGTTTCAGTGATAACTGATGAAAAGTTAGAAGGCCATGGGCCGAAGAAGAAAAAAGGGTTTCTTTAAATTGCAAAAACGGGTATTAATGATTTTGTCTTTGTTATTTGTTTGAATGCTTCTGCTGTATGTCATTCAGGTAATGTACATTATTTGAAGTATTTTGATGCAGATATGGTTTTATATTACAGATGGCTTTATGTTTTCTATCACAAAATAAACTATATTGGAGGATTGTAAGGACTTTGAATACATATGTGGTCTCTTAATGCTTTAGCATGATGAATTCAGGTGTACAATCATTTTTCTGTATAGTAATATAAGCTGCACTCTTGTAGTCTCTGCAACAAAACTGTTTTCTTTCATGTGACTCCTCCCTGTAGATGCTCCCTTCATGCACTTATCTGAAAACTATCCTCCATTAAAACTGCAGTTAAGTCTCATGTCACATAGTAGAAGATGATGATTATAACTAAAAGAAAGTACAAAGCCATTACTAACAACTTCCAAAGGCTGAAACATTTTCAACTTAGTTTATCTACTTTAACGTCTTGGAAGCACAAAGGATGACAGTAGTTCTGCAAGGATGAAGTTAAAAAGTGTGACATTTAAAATGTAACAAAATAGGGAAATAACATTAAAGTAATTTGTCATATTGCAGTCAGTGGTAAGAAAAATAATTCCTATGTGCACCAGCTGTCATCTCAAAAAGAAGTCAGTAAGTCATCAGTTTTTATGTCAGCTCCTGAAAAGTTTATTTCCAAGGTTTCAATATGACAGCAGCAGCAACACACTCACACGCATGTGCGTCTGCTGCGCGCGCTCACACG
>CAKALG010002126.1:0-10575 GCA_916700815.1 Helicolenus hilgendorfi | reverse complement strand
ATAATTTATTAGAATAATAATATTTAAAAAAAAGAAAACAAATAAATATATACAATAATAAAATTAATAGTAAAACAACTGACCATAAAAACATTGTAAAATCATCAAAAGTCCATGCACGTGGTCATAACTGATATTTGACAGTTTAAGTATTATAGATCCTAATCTGGTGGGGATGCAGACAAACTCTGAAAATAACTCAAAAGGTTGCCACCTCTTTTAGTACGAGTCTGTCGACCCTTTGAGGGTGTACTTTATTTTCTCCAGTTTTATATGTTATACTGACAAAGCATGAACAAATATGTATTACATAATAAGTTTGTTTGCAAAAAAGTCATTCACAGGCAAAGAAATGTACAGTATGTTATCCTACATAGTGATGTTACGTATGTATGGATAAAAAAACTCCTATAAGAGAAGTACAAATAGACTTATTTGGGACCACAGTGCTTCGTATAAAGTAATGTCTACACCAACAACAATGAAAATCGATTGTATTTAATAATATTTTACAGCTGACCCAGAAAATCAGGAAAAGTCATTACGTGTCAAGGTGATAAAACAACATCAAGTATGTTTTTTTTTTTTAGCTGTTAAAGAGGCGTAGACATGTCATTATGAGCAAGGGTGCTTTAAACATACAGTAGAAGACAGAAAGTGTACATTAAACAAATTCAAAGGACATATAATAGGGAATTCTTCTGTTGTATTTTAGTGTGAAGACACATATTAAAACTTTTCTTTGACTGGGGTTGTTGCTATATTTTGTTGATCCAGTCAAAATGATTTCAAGCTTTGCGAGTAACAGCCTTGTCAGAATTATCACCCAAGTAAAGATGCTTAACATCGTGAAAGGACTTCCATTGTTGAGGATAAGAATGGCTCCGAGCGTACTTAACATTGTGCTCGCTGGCAGGCCGTCGAAGCAAAATGACTCACTGTAGTTTGCATTCCCGTCGTTTTTAAACAGGGGAGCTGACTAAGCCTCGGTATGACACCACCTTTTAGAAAAGTGTTGAAGGAGTCGACTGAAGTCACTCTCCTGTTAGAAATTCTCCCATTTGTCTTATTCATGAGTGTGCTTTTGAATTTGCTTGGCTGGTGGTGCAACTGCTGCTCGCACTGGCAGGCGCAGGACTCAAGGACTTGACACTTGGAGGAGACTTTCTTACCCCCAGAGGAGGCTGTAGTCTGTACGAGTATAAGTGACATCTGTAGCAGAGCCGGCTTTATGCAGCGAATCCTCCGGGAGACAAATAACTAGTTGTTAGAATTAGCCAGAGAGGTGTTATTCTTCTCTCATTTCATGTTGGTGGTGTTCAGTGCATTAGAGAGGTTATTTTGTAGTTTACTTTTAGGTGTACACATGCTGTCATCTATATGTCTGTTTCCTACAACCCCCAGCTTTGAACTATGAGGTGTGCGTGTAGGTGGAGAGAGCTGCAGTGTGGTATAGGACTGCAATTTATGATAATTTTCAGTATCCCTTAAATCTGTTGATTACTTTCTCAATTAATCAATTATTCAGTTGATCAATAAAATCTCAAAAAGTCAATTAGTTAACTAATCGGTCGTTTTGGTCTTAGTCGACTAAGATTTCTTTAGTCTAATTAGTCGTCATTTCTTAATGCTTTTCTCATGCTGAATGACTTATTTCTAAGAAACTTAGATTCTCTGTGGAGAAACTTTGTGGAGAAACTCTTACAGATCTGTCGATTAAATCAACTAATAATGGACGACAGAGTGTTGGTCGACTAAGAATTTCTTTGGTCGAGGACAGCCCTACAGAAAATAGTGAAAAATGTCCGTCCAAGTTTCTTTGCTTCGAAGGCGATGTCCTCAAATCATCACTTATGACCCACTAGAACTGTGTTTTTCTTATTTTGCTGTATTCGAGATGTTTCTGGGCGTCAACCTGCCAGATCGTAAGCACGCATACAAAATCCCCCCCCAAGTCGACAAAGCTCGTTCCAAAGTGAGAGTAAGTCTGGGGTTGGCTTTCACCCGCTGGCGAGCACCCTCGTTCAGGCGGTGAGGAGGGGCCAACTTTAAATTTTGTGTGTTAACAAACTGCGATCAACCAATCCTACTCCTACTTATTCTGGCTTTAAAAGAACGACAAAAATGATTAATTAATTATCAAAATAGTTGCTGAAGATTGACTAATCAACTGATCCTTTCAGCATTCAGCATTACTATCATGATGATGCTATTAATAGGGCTGTCCTCGACCAAAGAAAGTCTTTGTCGACTAACACTTATACAATTTTGTCGACTAATCAATTAGTTGATTTAATCGACACATCTGTAAAACTGAGTTTCTCCTTAAAGAATCCCACAAAAGCACCACTTTAAATCTTGTGTTTACCAGAGATGTGCTCATACTTTTCTTAGAAATAAGTCATTCAACATGAAAAAAAAGCATAAAAAATGACTAATCCGACTAAAGAAATATTAGTTCACTAAGAACAAAACGACCGATTAGTCAACTAATCAACTAAAAGGGGGCAGCCTTAGATATTAAGGCTGCAATTAATGAGTATTTTCATTAACAAATAATCTGTAGATTATTTTCTCCGTGAATCATTTCATCCATAAAATGTATAAATATACTTACATTTTGAACAATCACAGTTTCTCAAAGCCCAAGGCGACGTCTTTAAATCACCTGTTTTGTACGAGAAAGACTCTGAAACCCAAATATATTCAGTTTAGTATCATAAAAAGTGAAGAAAAGCAGCAAATATCTTCAAAAATTTAGATAGATTGTTTGGTATTTTTGCCTCGGAAAACAAATTAAATAATTAATCTATTATCAAAATAGTTGTCGAATAGTTTTCCTTTAATTCATTAATCAATTAATCGACTAACTATTACAGTTTTATTAGAGTGGTGATGATATACTATATGAGAAAATGACATTGTCTCCCTTTGCGAGTTGTGGTTTGAAACACAGATGATGTTTTTATATGATTTAACGGTTTCAAATTCCACAGATAGAAATGTCTAATATAATCTCATGTTTGTATGCTTTAGGCTCATTAAAAATATATATTATTTCAGGGCTGCAATTAACAATTATATTCATTGTTGATTAATCTGTTGATTATTTTATCAATTAATTGATTAATTGTTTGGTTTATAAAATGTCAGAAAATGGTGATCAGTGTTTCCCAAAGCCCAAGATGATGTCCTCAAATGTCTTGTTTTGTGCACAACTCAGAGATATTCAGTCTACTGTCATAGACGAGGAAAGAAACCAGAAAAATTCAATTTAATAGTTGGCGATTAATCGCTGCAGCTCTGTAACAGTTTTATTTTTTAGGTGAAACTCTTCCTTCAAACCGACTGAAGGGCTGTTTTGTGTTCCCTCTCAATAACAACCTTTTCACCTGCCGTGCACTCAGACGCTCACATGGAAATAAGGAATAAAAAAACCTAACGACACAACAAGTACTGTGTGCTCGCTGCCTGGGAATCAGCGCTCACCTTTGAACTGATAACTGTGCAGCAGCTTAAACAGTCCTGCTCCTGTGATGACTCGGGGTCTGTTTCTATCCCAACCTTATTACCTGGTCCATTCATACTTATTACCTGCCTGGCTGTATTTCTGCACCGCGCTGACTGCTATCCCATTACCTTCATTTTACACAATGTGAACCCGCTGTGACCCGGCAATCTAAACAGGCTTTGATGTGGATTTGATGCTATGCATATGCTGTGACCACATTGTTTCTGTGCTGTCGCTCTGGGGGCACTGGCCTCGCCGTACGGAGGCAGCTGCGATGATTTGTGGGGGAATTTGACACTTAAGCGTATGCAAATGAGGCGGCGGATTAACATTCAGAGGAGGAGCTTGGTCGACCTCAGCCGGTGTAAGGCCATTAGCATAGCAGGCATTAATATTCAGCAGAAGAGAGCGGGGACACAGAATAACACTGTAAGTAAAACTACAACACAGAGGGTGAAACAGAAGGAAAACAAAAGCATTTTAATGGAGGCGCCATAATAATACCCACAGGGCTGCTGCCGCTGCTGACAGTGGGTCTAATGGTCACACTCTTCCTCTGTGGATAGACATGCAATCAGTAACAGTGATTGGCAGGCCATTCATTGGATTCTTGTGTCTATTGCACATAGTTAGTCTCATTCTCATTATTCAAATGGACCCACAGACCTGACTCATTGGCTCCACGGTGGAACTGGAGGAACTGGAGTGTTCATTATGGCGAAATCCCTTGTTCCTGTCAGGGGCAAAGTGGATCTGTTCCCATCAGCACGACATGTCAGATTGACATGAATAGGCTTATGATGTAGAGGTCAAGTTGCCACTGAGCTGTGGGTTCACGGGGAGGGATTAAAGATGAGCCACCGAGACACAGAGAACACACAAAGGAAGTTTTTACTTCTCAAGAACGACAAATAATGATTTTGATCATTGATCAGTCTGAAGATTATTTTCTCAATCGATGTTCAGTTTGTAAATTTTACTTAATTGTGGAAAATCTCTCGGAGCCCAGATGTCTTCAAATAGTTTGTTTTGTGTGACCAACAGTGCAAAACCAAAAGATGTTCAGTTTAAGACAAAGAAAAACAGAAATCTAAGCATTTGAGAGACTGGGAAAGCCTCTCAAACCACAATCTTTTCCTAAACCTAAGTATTTTTGTTGCCTAAACCTAAGGAAGTTGTTTCCTGTGAAGACTGAAGTTTATTCTGAAAAGACTGTATGCATATAACATGCTGAAATTGACACGTGTGCTGGACATTTGTAGGAAAACACATGAAAAATTAGGAATAACTTCTTGTAAGATATCATACGAACAATTGTATGAGGATACGTTGAGCTCTACAAAAAGTGCATCTTAAGTATTTTCAATCCATATTCAATGTTGAAAGCAACAAAACGCAAGACTTCATATTTAAACACATTTATTTGATCAGCTCAAATTTGGATGCAAAAGAGACGAACATGTTCATAGTTTATTTTATTGGATCCTCGTTAACCTCTGGCATAGCACATTAACACATTAAAAGATGTCCAAATAAAACGTAAATACAATCGTGACAAGATAGTCTTAATGTAACACAAACAAGTCAATAACAAACCAAAACTATCAATAACATCAATAAATGGTTCAAATTACCCCATAAAGGCAAAGAGTGTGCCAAACAAATACAAACAAAAGAAAGATAATTATCACAACAGTACATTTAAGTACACAACCGTTCATGCAGTTTTCCTTTTATAGTGATATCCAAACTAAAGCTGAAAAAGATTAGTTGATTTCTGTTTATTATCTCATCACAGCATCACATGATTTGTGCAAAACTTTTCATAATTTTGTTTTAATTAAATGCGTAACACTAAACTTCCACATTTCCCTAAATTTTTTAACAACTATAGGACTTCCTGAGACGTTTAAATACTTGGTACAAAGACACTTTTTACAGTGTGCGTGTGTGAAACTGGCTGAGAGTAATTACCAGAATGGTGTTGAACATCACGGTGCCCTTATCTGAACCATTACTGTTGGATTTATCTACCATCAGGGACAACGAGCCACTGCAGGTAGCACTGGAGAGGCTTCTCATGTGTCACGACTGAGTTTTTTAATGATGTGAAACCGAACAAAAGGCTTTAAAATCAATTAATCAATTATGAAAAACATGTTGAGTATATTGTGAGGGCAGCAAGTCTTGTATTGCAGATGTTAATCCTTATTTTCTGTTAAAAGCAGCCTCAGTGACACAGGAAATCTTCACAGCTAATTCATTAATTAGTGGATTAAGATATAAGTATTGATTAGACAGTGTTGATTTTAACAGTGCCCGTTAAATTATTAAATCAAAAATTGGAATTTATGCTTCTTCCTACTCACAAAATAACAAAACAAACAAAACAATGGAGTCCTAAATAGGTCTATATATTTGTTATTTACTGTGCCCTGACTGACTAAACAGCATTATTATTTATTTCTCTATCAGCCGAGTGTCTGATATGTGTTGTTATTATGATTCACAGACTTATTCACAATGAACAGACATCTGCTTTTGTGGACCCGTAAAACGTCGCTCGGAGCTCTTACATTAAAAACAAAAACATTTGATATTTTCATAATGCTGCCAGTCACTGAAAGGACTGAATCACATTAGCTTCTGCTTCCTTTAGTTAACTCCCCGCCTGCATCGCCAAATTAAAGAATAATGCTGCTAAAAGGTGAGCGGACAGGCTGATAGTTTTGAAAAGAAGAGGAAAAAGTCACCTTATCTTTAGATAACTGTGGTCATTACTGTTAACTTAGCTGAATGCTTGTTTATTATTTTATTCCTTATAAAGCTGGTCTTTGGTGTAAAATCACTGAATAGAGACAGAAAAGACAAAATCCTACATGAAATGGAGTTTTCATTTTGAGGTAAATTCAGTCCAGGAAAATGGAATATTCTGCAAAGATTAACATACAATTTGACAGCACAGTTAAATATTATCCAGTCTTATTCCAAGTTATGAGTGACAGTAATTCATGTCTGCTTATACCAGCGGGCAACCTCCGAGTTGAAAAGTGAAGCCAATGCGGAAGTGCCTTAAACTTGCATTCTTTCTAATAGCCAGCAGGGGGCGACTCCTCTGGTTGCAAAAAGAAGTCTGATTGTTTAGAAGTCTATGAGAAAATGAGCCTACTTCTCACTTGATTCATTACCTCAGTAAACATTGTAAACATGAGTTTATGGTTTCAATCGCTAGTTTCAAGTCTTCTTCAATACAGCATGATGTTCATTTAGTAAATTATGATCCCATTAAGAGTCAAATAGACCATAAAGCAGGGGATGCTTTAGGGCGGGGCTACCTTGTGATTGACAGGTCGCTACCACGGCGTTGTCTGGTCTGGGAGTGTGTTTTCAGTTCATGAAGGTTAATTATAACATTTTTGGTCACCTAAAAATGTGTTATTCAGCGTTCGGTTGTATTTTGCTCCTACTTCTTGTGTCACTTTTGGTTGCAAATAACCAAGATGGCCAAAAAAGCCAAACTCGAGGCTCCAAAACCACAAACCTATGGGTGATGTCACGGTGACTACATCCACTTCTTATATGCAGTCTACTGTTTAATACAATTGATCAATTAATTTGCGTATTTCAAAAGCTCCTTGTTTTAGTTTCCTAATTAACATATTCATGAGGCAATCATATTTAATTTATTTATTTTCTTAAACTAAACTAAGAGCCACAATATCTTTCAAGATTTGTATCACAAAATGTAAATAAAGTAATAATAACGATTAAAGGATGGCAAATAATCTACTATACAGTAGGGACATTACAAAGATAAACAGGTTGGGATATGATCTCCTTCAATGTGTATATTTAATATGACACATTCACACAATAGTCTCATATGACTTTGTTCATCCAGTAATGTCAGACTGTACATGTGATGCTCTGAGAGGATGTTCCCAGAAAATCATACGAAGAAAATAAAAAACAAGGCCTTCGGTCAAACAATGAGCGTCAGTCACATCCAGCAGGATGCTCGCACAATAGACCCACCTTTTTCCTGGCCCTTTCCCATGGTTCCTTCCAGGCTGCACTGTCGCTCAGATAACAGAGGAGACAGACGGGCCTGTAGTCCGTCTATGTCCTGTTGTTCTCTCCGCCCGATATGGTTAGAAAGTCCGTCCTGAAACAAAGAGGTCACAGGTTGGATCTCTGCTGCAGCCGGTGTGTTCAAGTGTCTTTGAATAAGACGCTGAAACCGGCCTTGAGGATTGTTGGCACATTTTAAAATGAGTTATGTATCCTGAGATATAAAACACAATGAATTAATCTGTATTTTATTACTACATTGTTACTGCAGCTGTCTCTTTTGGATAAGTCTTCTAAATTAAACCATTATAAATTGGGTTTGGTTAAGTTTAGGCACAAAAATAACTTTGTAAGATTTAGGAAAAGATCATGGTTAAGGTTAAAGGAGCTCCAATGTTTCCCCTGTATGCAGCGGTGCTACTGCAACAAATATGACCTCCACTGCTGAATTTTCTTCTTTTTTACGAGAGGAGAGGGGAAAAAGGAGAGGAGAGGGCTCCGTCTTATCTCTTTAGAAACTAACGTCATATTATGTTGCACTACGGACACTAAATATCCAGGTCAAATTACACACCTGTGAGCATATAAATGAGAATCGTTGCACTCACCTGATAATGTCAGCACAACGATTATAACAATAGGCACTGGGTAGAAACAAGCAATGCTGATCCCAGATTCAGTATTATCATTCGCACAGTAACGTTACAGAAAACTTGTTAACTAGTAGTGGTACCGTATGGATCCCTCCCCCCATGATTCGGCTCGCATGTCAACTGCGGCTTAATTACACAGTTTATCGGCCGATATTCAATAAAAATATGCAACCGGGAGATTGGCTTAAACGCTTACTAGTCGCCGATCATATTGAAAACTTGAAATCGGCAGGAGGAGAACTAGTTGATGTTGGCAGCCCCGGAGCAGCTAGTGTACAGAGGTTGCATTAAGCTACATTATGGTGAATTCACACTCTATTCAAATGTAATCAGAGGGTGGGCGCTATGCTTTTTTGTATTGACCAAATGGTGGAATTACAATTTACACGTGCGTCACGTGATGCCACTGGGGCCAAAAAGACTTTTGCCCATAGACTTACATTGGGAAAGAGACGTCTGTGACGTCTTTTTTTTTTTTTTTAGATAAATCAACACTTGAATAGCCAGAGTTATTTCCCTTCCTCCGTTCATGTGAATGAGCCCCAGACCGAGGCTGGACCGAGTTAAAGGAAACGCCACTACGCCTGCTCTACGGGCCCAATGGATGCGGAAGATCTGGGTATTTTTTGTATTCACCAGTTGAGCCATTTTGGCTTCATGCACCACTGAGCATCCCTCATAGGAATGAACGGGAGCCCTCCTCCAACACTGTATCCAGTTCTCTTTATACATCCATGGTATGAGCGCAGTGCAGAGCGGCGGCCATTAGCTAGCCAGTGGGACACACAAACAAACCGGACTGGTTAGCACAGATAGATTACAACACACACAGAGGGAGAGAGACTTCATTCTCTGCTCAGGTAGACATTACTCCTCTATATCTTTACATAGACAATAGTTGTTTGCTGCTATATTAATGCGCTGAATGTCGTATAAAAACCTTTAAAGAATGACTGCAGTCAAGATCAAATGAAACCAACATTGACAGTGAGAGGAAATAGGAAATGAATAGGGGTCTCCGGTGTTAAAGTCTAACGTTTTATTGACCCATCCATCATCCACCTGAAAGAAAACATACAGTGCGCCATTATCTGTCTTTGCTGGGATATATCTTATTCATATGTTGCAATTTTTGTTTCTAAAAGTAATGCCAGATTACTGATGTGCAGGAACATTTTGTCAACAATATTATTGTTGAATGTTCACCTGTTTCATGCTCTTTATTCACTGTCCTAAATGTCCATCATCCTATACTTTTCCTTGCATTCTTCTACTATGTTTCCATACAGTCACACGATGAGCTGGTCCGAGTAGATTTATTCCTTTAGCATTGATTGGCTTTTTGGATGCCATTTAGCTTGGAGACAGCAGAGTAACATCGTGCTGTATACGAAGCTGAAAAATATTATAATATTTCGTCATTGAGCAGAAAAGAAAGTTCAGGACTAGATGCGGTGAACACGGGGGAGACACTCTGCTCTTCAGGTTAGTTACACCAGCTCTGCTCGCTGCTGGTTTCTGGCTCTTTCGTCATTTTGCTGATCAGCTGTTTGACTCTGATACTGTTTTTCCAGTGAGGTGAACTCAAGCGAACTATTCTGAATAAATAGGGAATGGGCTACATAATATTTACTAGCCTGCAATGTTTTCATTTACTTATTCAATTTTTATGTCAGAAAACACTTATTGAGCAATGTTTGCTGTTCTTCAGCAACAATATCTTCCAGGCACGAATACGAACCAACAATCCTTCAGTCAAAAGCTCTTTGCCTAAACATCCTGCATGCACCGAAACTCCTGCTCTATTGAAGTGTCAATGAACAAGACACTGAACACCTCTTGGGGCAATGCATTGTAGCGGACCGATCTGATCATAATATCAAGAAATAATCATCATCATCATCGTTATTATTCTGGCACTCAAAAAATGTTTGTTTACAATAATTACAACAGATCATACAACATTAGACTAATTTTTAATCCCGTGGTTTCACTGTCACTGTCACTCTTGCATCATATATGACATGAGCTCTGCCTCACACATACATTTTGTTCTTTAGTCAGTAGATTACATGTATAGCTTAGCTTCGCAGCGCCCAGGCCTTAACACTATAAGCAACAGTAAATGCTATACAGTTCAAGGCATCACTGCAGCCAATCAGACACAGACCTTATTAGCTAATATATGTAGTCATTATTTGTTTTTAATCATGCTTAAGAAAAATGACTTCAGCGACCTAAACCTAAATAAAATAATATCTACATATAATAACAGATAGTTATATAAAGTAAAATTAAAAACAAAGTATTCAAAAAATAAGTGAAGAGAAAAATGATGAT
>CAKALG010002125.1:0-11025 GCA_916700815.1 Helicolenus hilgendorfi | reverse complement strand
ATATTTTAGGATCACTACTACTGAACTTCTACTGCTGGTACTGCTGCTGTGACACCTGTTGCAGTACCACTGCCTGCCGCTGGGTGCCGTTGTTTTGCATCCTCATCACATTCGCTGTCTGTGGTGCTGAAATGATCCCACGCGATGCTCAACACGAGGCTTCCCGTACTGTCAGTCAACACCAAATACACACACAAATGAAGTGTTTAAAGCAATAAAAGTCACTCAGATAACTCATTCCACTTCCAACAGACCCCCCTGGTCATCAGTTTAGAGCCCCATAAAGAAATGGTCCTTTGATAAGCTGCACAGAGAAAACGTGGGTTATTAGTAAACTGGTAAGTGCTTTTCTCCCACTAAGGAAATCACAGAGAAAGTTGAGGTTTTGAGTGCTTCTTGAGTGCTTTTCGTGTCACAAGTTAAAAGCCGTAGATGGCGCCACACTGAGGTGAATGTGGCTGCGGAGGCATTCAGACCATCCGGATCTGTCCATCAGTGCTGCTGCTGGACCAGCAGTCAAGTCAGCTAGAGGAAGCTACAGTGATACAGGAAGTAGTGGGGATTTACCTCCCAAATAAAATAATAAAATGTGTTCACACTATGTGGGATAGTCTCTAGCCTCAAGGGTAAATGTGCCATTGAAATCGATTATAAAACCCCTTTTAAAAAATCAATGGACCTTTTTAGACCTGCCTTATAGAAAAAAACATATTATTTTCAGCATAATAACATCAAACATAACAGAATAGAGACATAGTAACAAAACAATCCTGGCCAATAGAGTCACCAAGTAACACAGAATGTTTTTTTTTTATTTAGTCTTTTAATGTGACTTTTTACATTTTTGAACAGTGTCCCCCAGGTTTGCATAAGTTATGACTTAAGCATGTTTAACTGACTAGAAGTGTAAAATGTGTTTCATGAAACATCTTGTGAAAAATGTACAAAAAAAACCAAACAAAAACAACAAAAATGTCTCAATTTCCAAATTCGTTTTACGACATTTTCCCCTACAGAAGATACATTCTTTTCTTTTTCTTTACTTTTTTCTTTCTTTCTTTTTGTGGACACTATGACGTTGTGTGTGAAACATATTATTTGTTAAGTCCCCTAATTGTAATGTCCTCTCGGGCAAAATTTGTAAAAACCCAACCAATCGAGGCAGATGGCCGCCCACCCAGAGCCAGGTTCTGCCCAAGATTTCTACCTTTCAAAGGGGAGTTTTTTTTCTTCCCACTGTCGCACCAAGTGCATGCTCGTAGGGGATCTCTTGTTGGGTCTCTAAATTATAAAGTACGGTCTTTATATCATATATGTAGCTTGTAAGCTGTATGTGTTGTGCAGCATTTGAAATTTGTTGAATGTCGATATTTGCATGTTTTTTCTTATTTTATTCAAATTATCATATTTTTTTTTTTTCTTTAATTCGTTTTATTTGGAAAACATTGTCGCTGACTCCTGCTCTATGGGTTCCTACTATCTTGTATGGTCAGAAAGGTCATTATATCCTGTGTAAGAGTGTATTGATGGGTCTTTGGATGCTAAAATATTTTGACCTCATTTGTCAAAAATGCCCTATTGATTAGCTGACAGATCTCCATAAACTAATGATTAGTTTAGTTACATATCAGGCTATTATTTTGTAAAGATCCACCGGATGTCCAGCGCTATGTTAAAGCCAGCTTGTCTCTTGAGAAGTGAACGAGTATAACGCGGAAACACGGCTGACTGTCCTCACTCGCGCTGGATCCACCGAGAAGTTAAACCGTCCAAGAAGCAGCTACAGCTCTCCTCTCCTCCTCTTCTCCGTGAGACAAACTAGATACCAAAACGACACACTTTTTACTCACATGTTTGACAACAACGCCATTTTTTGGGGGCAAATAACACCTCGGATATACAGAATGACTCCAACCTGCAGCGACTCCTTCACCTCAGACTCACAGACGGGATAATAATAATAACAACGCTTTAAAGGACATTTACACACACACTGAAGGAGACTTGCTGAATGAAACTTTCCACCATTTCTCCCCCGGAGGGATAAAGAAGCACTTAATGGGTTCCGTGTTTCCTTTAAAATAATAACCGAGTTGTGACTTCCTGCTTGCTGTGGAACCGCTGGATGCTGGATGGGACGCAGATTAAGATGTTGAAGTTCCAGGTCTGGAGGTTAGCAACGATGTCAGAGGTCGCTCGTTTTGTAAAATGATTACTGGCAGAACCGACGGTCAAATAATGGTCAGAAGATGTCTAGTGACGTTCAAACCGTTCAGGTAAGAGACAGAGAGCTGGTTTCTTCTGTAGTCTAGCAGTGTGGTTGGTTAGTAGCCTATTGATCCAAATGTGTTTTCTGCACTGCTTACACCGTGGTAGTGTCTACATTATGTCACCTAGACATAGACATATGCACACACACCAGATGTTTCTCCATTAGATTAAGATGCACATGGATAAAGGGACAGCCATAAATCATGAACATTATGTATCTGTTTTTATGTTTTTTTTATTTTTTCCCACTCAAAATGTTGTTTGAAGAAGTCTTTATAGATATTTAAATCAATATCCTCCTCACAAACACTAACCATACACTTCCACGCAACACACACACACACACACACACACTTGTCTTTTTTTATATATTTACTGTACTGTTGTTATTGTTGTTATTATATATATCTTGTCCTAATTGTTTTGTTATCACTATTATGTAGTTATTTTATTTCTTTATATTAATCTTGTCTCTAGGTGGAGGCTTCAGAAAAGCCTAGTGTCTCTTCCTGCACTTTATATTATTAATTTTTTTTGTTGTTGTTGTATAGTCTTAAATTGTGCAAAAAAAACAAACAAAAAAAACAAATAAGCAAGTGAAAGAGCCATTGTAAGAAAGCTTGTTACTACCAGTGATGCGAGCTCTAACGTCTCCTTGCATAGATAGCTCTATTATCACCGTGTGGCTGCATGGGCTGAATCTGCTACACATGTTAACCACTTAAACAGTTGATACTTTACAGGCCATTGAGTCATGCTGTGTCAGCCTGCTTTATTTAATTTGCCCTGATAGGTATATATAGCATAATGGCAGGCTTTGAATTTCCTCTATTCCTCTTTTCTTAATTCTGGGAGTTGGAGATTGGTACAAAAAGCTAGCAGATCTCCTCCAGTGGATTCACCTTTTACCCACTTTCCACCCGCTGCTAATGCTGTTGGATTGTCTAAACAATCACTCCAGTGGGCTGAGGCAATGATGCAGCCATGTGATGGTTTGCATTCATGCTGCACTGAATTACTACACCTGCTGTCTCCTCAGTAGATGAAGCACTTATTCAAACACACCCAATTAAGCCGCTTTGTGACAAAAGCTACACTATAGCCTTGACAACACAGGCAATGAGAGGTTGTTACAACATGTGATTGATGTGTGTAATACTGTGTATCATGCTCAAAATTAAAACAGATCTGATTTGATTTGATAGGGACGATGCAATATGACATAGTTCCAACATGGGACGTGAAACTGATGTGCTGCACAGAGAGTTTATAGCGATTGCTGATTTTCAACTCTCGTCCTTTGTTGGGATTTTACATTAAACTATACAGCTTTTTATATAAGATAAAACCACAATACACTACAAATATGGTAATACAATAAAATACACATACCACAATACACTAATACACATACACCAATACACCTTGGTAATTTGCTATAAATGGATACAGCTCTGTTTTGCTCTGTTTTGCTTTTAGCCAACACTTAACCTTTGTTGTAAAGGACTTTACTGTATATCTGGAATTAATTTGATTTCCTTTGGTAATGTGTTTGAAGGCCTAGATATTGGTTTCCAGTCATTTTACAATGAATAGTAGATTATTTGGTGCCTTTATTGGATAGTTTTGACAGGAAAAAGACACAAAAACATTGGGAGTGATAAAGTTATCTGGCCAAACTTCAAATTTGGATATAGAGCACCAGTAGACAGATTTTCAGGCAATACAGATAGCAGGGTTCCCACGCATCCTGGGAAACCTGGAAAACAGTTGACCAATTTTACAGTCATGGAAAACACATGGAAGATGAGAGAAAAAAGTCAAATGTCTGGGAAATCTTGTGTTGTCCTGGAAAATTATTTCAACATTCTCCTATTTTCCTTTAGATGAGAACGAAATACAGGCTATCTATCAGAGCTATAGACATGAACAGGGTTTTCAAACTTTTTGGGAGAACATTTTCCCCTTCCTAATCGTAACACAGATTAAGCATAAGCTTACTACCATTTGTATTCTTAGATTTCATTGGAAATAATTGTGTAAACAGAAACACATTTCAATTTGAATCACGTTAAGATACGATGATCCTTTATTAGTCCCACAGCGGGGAAATTGGCAATGTCATTGAATGTTAATTCCACTTATCTACCTTTTAAACAGGGTGATTTTTTTCAAATTGCATTTAGAGTCAACTGGACAGCATTTTATAACGCACATTTCAATAATTGATCCTTAAAGCTTTCAGAAAACAGTAGCAAGACTCGCATAGTCCTAATAAATCCAGCTATTTAAACTTACCAGTCTAAAGCTGACTTCAAATAATGGACTTATTGATGTGTGTCACAATCGTATCAGAGTTTCCCAAAGCTAACGTGGCTGGGAGTAATGGACACAATATACTTGTTTTATTGGTGCAAATGGTCCCCATCTGTAGATATGCACTTTTTAATGGTAAAGCACAATTTTGTAATTCATAGAAAACAATTTTGCGGACACCCTGACAAAGTGCCACGGACCTTATTTTGAGAATCACTGAACAAAAGTATTTTAGATAGGCTTTTATGTTGTGGAAATGCTGTGAACACACCCCCATGTCACGTGCAGGTTGGATGACATTACAACTTAAGTGGCCGAAACTCTGAATAATGTAAATTAAAATATCCTTCAAATGTAAATATTAGTCACTGCTCACTGTTTTTTATGATGATATTATTCTATGATCAATTTGTCATCATTTCTAAGCACGTAAGACATGATTTCATAGATAAGTTATAGCCATAGACGGCTCGTCTCTTAAATCAGACGTCCACAGAGGGGAACATATTAGTGTATGACGCGATCCGTGTCTGTCATATCAGATCATCACTGAAATATCCTGGAAAATGATCTCTTGAAAAGAGTGGGAACCCAGAGATAAAGGTTTGTCCTGATTTTTAGGTAGGAGGAATATTAATTGACACGCCTGATCTTAGGTGAGTTCAGGTGCCAGGAAAAAGTTTCTTGGAAAACACCACAATCTACATCACACTTGGCAGAGCGCTTCAAAAATCATCTACATGTTACCTCGAGGCAAAATCTGATAAGGCTATATGTGTGAGGAAGCCAATTAGCTGATAGCAGATCTCTCCTTCTGATCCAATTATAGGGAGCGGAGCATTTACTTTAAGCCTGTTAATTAAAGACTCGTCAGGCAGGACCGAGGCCTAATCCTCTCATATCACCCACCTAACGCCACTTTGGAAAACGGCTAAATGATAAGAGGGGAAACGATCGCCCTAGGACAGCATCAGGCCAACTTCTGCACACCCATATGAGCTAGATATCTTTTTTTCCACCTTCTTTCTCTTTCTGCTGCTTTTTCCTGCACACATAAACACACACAGGCGTATTAATCCTTAGATCACAGAGAGAATAGATAGTGTATCAGAAAACTTCATGCTAAGCTGTAAAACAGGCCAATTTTGCTTCATGTCCTCTGTGTAACCCCTTTATCTTTCAAACCATTCAGTTTCCTGAGAATGGAAAACAAATAGCTGAAATGAACAAACACTTCTCCTAAATCAGGTCAGTATTTTCTAGTTTTCTTTTCAGCTTCCACTTACTTGGCTTGGCTGACCATATGGTTGTATAGTAAGTGCATAATCCACGCAGGTATAAGTATCTCTGGATCATGGTGTCATACACATGACAAATAATCCGTAACGATTGTTTGAGATTGGATTCACATCAGTTAATGTATTGCTGCTCTGTGGTCCTCCGACAGTGATTGAGCTATTCTAATTCATCCTGCAATATGCCTGGAACAGATGGGGGGTAATGTTTTATTATTTCATAATATTACAGTATCCTGGGAGAGACAGAGAGGTAAATGAGGAACCAGAGTGAATGAGCATGTGCCAGGCCAGCTGCTTAGACGCTGGGACTTTGAAGTAAATACAGTATGATGATAATTTCCCCATGTTTTCAGTGTGTAAATCAATATGCTACAGTACATGCAAGGGGGAGCGGTCGTTGACATGCTGACACTTTGCTTTGAAGCTTGTTGGTCCAATTTAAATCACATTAAAGTGTTAATAATCAGTGTCCGCCACCAGCAAATGAAGTATGTTATCGGAATTGGGCAGTCTAAATTTCAACATGTATTCACTCTTGGTCTGTCAATCGATTAGAGTATTTAATCGGGATTAATCGCATGATTGTCCATGATTAATCACGATTAATTGCAAATTAATCACACATTTTTTAACTGATTTGTCAAGTATTTAATACTCTTATCAACATGGGAGTGGGTAAATATGCTTGCTTTATGCAAATGTATGTATATATTTATTATTGGCAATCAATTAACAACACAAAACAATGACAAATGTTGTCCAGAAACCCTCACAGGTACTGCATTTAGCATAAAAAATATGCTCAAATCATTATCAATTGCCGAAAACTGCATGTGAGAGACTCATGGGTACCCATAGATCCCATTTTCATTGACATATCCAGAGGTCAGAGGTCAAGGGACCCCTTTGAAAATGGCCATGGTAGTTTTTCCTCGCCAAAATTTAGTGGAAGTTTAGAGCATTATTTAACCTCCTTCACGACAAGCTAGTCTTCACTCTAGCTTTAAAACAGAGCCCGCTACAACCTCTGAAAATCGATTGCGTTAATGGGTCAAAGAAATTGGTGGCGTGAAACATTTTGTATTAACTTGTAATCACGTTAACACGACAGCCCTAATTCATACATAAATTGCAGTTTGTCTTGTTACAAGTGTAATCTGTGCTGTAATTCATTAGATCCAGCTCAACATGTAATCTGATCACTTTGCTTCCAATATGGAAAATGAAGATAAATTACATATTTAACTGTAATGACTATAGCTGTAATCATATTTGATGCAACCAATTAAATAAGAGCCATGATGGTTCACCGTCGATATGTTCTTGTGTACAAAAGTTTCCCCTCAAACTGCCACATTGTCCTTGAAGCCGGCGTATTACGACTCAGGACAAGACACATGGGCTCTGTCTTGGAATATAAAGCCACCCTGGGAGCTTGCCAAGCCACCACGCTCTATACTTAACAGATTATTCAACATCATCTTGAGCCCTTTAGGTCAATCAGATCACTCCGGCAAATGCTCTTTTAAGTGGCCATTCTTCGTCGCTGTTGATGGGAACTCATTTCTTACGGCATCATTAATATTAACATTTTTTTTTTCAGAATTTTTGCGTGACTGGAGCTACTTACCATTCCAGGAAGTGCTGTCAGATTTCACACTGGGGGCCGTGCATTCAAGCAAACAGCTCTTGCCTGCCTGGCTTTGAAGAGAAAGCAATAGTTATGAATAATGTATGCGTTTGTTATGTTAACATTCAATTTTTCCAACCTCTGATGCAGAAGTTATGAGTTTAAGAGGTTACCTGTGCAAGGTTGGCCTTAAATTATGAAGTGAATTGTGTTAAATTATGCCACACAAGTTCCTTTTCTTCCTGCTGTTATCACATTGCTACTGTACCATTGCTTGATACATTCATTATATGCTGCCTGGATATGATTAACTGCTTGTTTGTTATAGGATCTCTATATATTATATACAATTACAATGCATTTATGATGAGAATATTTAAGAAAACAGCTTCAGCTACTAAAATATGTAATATAAGTACTGGAGTGTGAGCTATTCTTTGTCACATATAAATCTGCCTTTGTGCTGCACTACTTATACGAAATCTTCCAAGAATGTTCTCTTGTGAGGTTTAGCAGCAGAGCAGCACGCATTTTTAAAGTGGGACTTGTTAGTCATGAAGGCTGACTGCTACTTTGTCCAGCGGATGAGAATCACAGACAGCTTTGCCTCTGCGGTTCCCCAAAGAGTCTTGGCATCATAAGATAACCTTTTGATCCATATACAGTGAACCGAGTAGCTTAACTAGGGCAGGATTTACACAGATACAAAAGACCTGATTTTCAGCTCTTTTAAGTCAAAGATGTGATTCTCTCATGGCTGTCTAACAAGGGAGAATCCACACGCAGAGTCTCATTTGATTTTCCCTTCGGAGGCACCAGAGCGTTTCGAATATCAGATCTGTGCCACAAAGTGGGCTAAAGAAGAAGTTTATGTTTCAAAGCAACATCTGCACCACAGATCGCAGACCACATCCTGGTGGATTTTGAAATATGACCACCGGTGAGCAGTTTAAAGGACCAATATGTAATATATTTACTGTAATTGGTGGTTCACATTGTTTTCAAGTCTATCTTAAAACAATATTGACATATCTCCAATGCACATTGGAAGAGTTATTGGTGTCTGAAATAGTTCCTGCTGTCCATACTAGCTATGAGGAAGCCCACTTGATTTGGCTAACTCAGGCTGCTGAAAGCATCATAGTAGCTTTAGTTAAACCGAGGACTGAGGATTTTGTCCCCAATCACTTACATTAGAATCGTATTAAAAAAGGATCTCCTTGGGGTCAGTAGGAGAAACTAATGCAGCAACCAATCACTCTTTTACTGTACATACTGAATAAGTATTTTTTTAAAGGGTAGTACATTTTTTAAAGATTTTTTTGGGATAAGAGAGACAGGAAATGGGGAGAGAGAGGGGATGAAATGCAATATTCACCTCCCGTTTTTTTCCATTCTATGCGAGTGAAGGGGCGAAAAAACATTCGGTAGCAAAGCACATTCGCGTGGAGTTGGTGAACTTTCAGCACGAATATCGCCTCAGCAGGCAATGGTCACTCGCCTGCATTCGCGCATGTGTCACCGTTCTGGTGAAGACTGTATTCCGTAGCCCGTATTTGTTGACCTAATTTTGTGTTTTTGTCAGACAAGAGGCGTGAGTGAGACCAGTTTTTGTGCTCAGAGACTTCAGTTGTCATTTTAGCTATATCTTTATACTCACACCTTAAATGCCCAAACGTTTTTAGCTGTCTTCCCATCCTCTTCTTGCCGTCCCCTCTGCGTGCCTCTGACATCCATTTTGCCTGCACTTAGGGACAAACTGCTCACCCTTACTTTGGCAGTTGTCCTAGATGTATGCCAACCGATGACATCAAAACCAAAAAGTGCCCTTTGGCTTCAAGTTTCTAGTTTTCTATGTGTGATCGCTGCTCTATTTCTGCTCTGCCTCCTGGATGTGCTGCCTGCTGTTTCTTGACTGTCTCTCTTCCTCCTTCTTCCTCTTCTGCTCTCCTCTTCCATCACCCCCTCTTCATTGCATCTATATTTTCCCTCCCTCTTTTTTTTTCACTGCCAATCATTTTTTCCTACAAACCTGTCTTCCATAATTGTCGGCTTGTTCATCTGCTTACATTCTTTCACTCTGTATCCACTCCTTTTTTCTGCATCTAAATATCTCACTATGCACCTCTCTCTCTCTTCTCATTTACATATTTCCAAACTACTCACCCAAAACATCTATTTACCTGCCCTTCCCTATAAATATGTCTATCTATCTCTACTTCTTTTTTCATCAATTCCCTCTCTCCTCCCCCTGTGTTGCAGGATATTCGTGGTGGGAATCGGCTTCTTCAGCCTGTGCTTTCTAATGACCTCTCTGGGGGGGCAGTTCTCAGCCAAGAGACTGGGGGACTCCCCCTTCACCATCCGCACAGAAGGTACTGACATGTGCTGTATGAGTGAGAGAGTGCATGTGTGTGTTTGTGTGTAAACAGTTCCCTCACAGAGTTGAAATGCTTTAATGTCACTGCATTTTGCTGAGCTATAACTCTTCGTGGTCCTGCTGGCACTTCACTGCCATTTGCCACTTTGTCATAGCTTCACCGCCTGTCACTGGAAACATGAAATGGCCTGGAATAGTAGGATGAGGCGAAGAAATCATGAAGTAAATGTAAATTACATTGCAGAACCAATATGACCGGTGAAACCTTCATCAGAAATGCTTCTTTTTTTCTGTAGCTGCGGTCAAGTGGTGAGAGATAAATCAGCATGCTTGTAAAAAAAAAGATGGTGGGTGGGATATGGAGGTAGAGACGCCAGCCAGTAGCTTGGAAGTTATTGGTCTGATCCCCAGTAGTGACAGCAGGGCGGATGGCTAATATTACATCTGTGGGTTAGTTTCACCCTCACTGCTTTCAGGGATTCTGTTGGCAGCAACAGTAAATGCTGGGGCTGCGTGCATGAGACATGGGAGTGGGCAAATATGCTTGCTTTATGAAAATGTATGTATATATTTATTTTGGAAATGAATAACAACACAAAACAATGACAAGAGACCTTCACAGGTACTGCATTTAGCCTTAAAAAAATATGATCAAATCATAACATGGCAGACTGCAGCCCAACAGGCAACAACAGCTGTCAGTGTGTCAGTGTGCTGACTTGACTATGACTTGCCCCCAAACTGCATGTGATTATCATAAAGTGGGCATGTCTGTAAAGGCGAGACTCGCGGGTACCCATAGAACCCATTTTCATTCACATAACTTAAGGTCAGCGGTCAAGGGACCCCTTTGAAAATGGCCATGCCAGTTTTTCCTCGCCAAAATGTATTGTCATTTTGGAGTGTTATTTAGTCTCCTTCCCGATAAGCTAGTATGACATGGTTGGTACCAATGGATTCCTCAGGTTTTCTGGTTTCATATGATGCCAGTATCTTTAAAATGAGCCCGCTACAACCTAAGAAATTGTAAGTTGTGTTAATGCGTCAAAGAAATTAGTGGCGTTAAAACTAATTTGCGTTAACGTGTTATTATCACATTAACTTTGACAGCCCTAATATATATATGTATA
>CAKALG010002122.1:0-10704 GCA_916700815.1 Helicolenus hilgendorfi | reverse complement strand
CATATGCAAACGCGCATGTGTGTCGACCCGCTACATTTATACGCTTAAAAAGTTACAAACAGTCCCTTTAAGTTTAATTAGATGCAGATGTTTGACTCGTCTTGTGTCATTTCCTCATCACAATTGAACTCAACTTTATTTACATGGCTCTTTACAACACGGTTGACAAAGGAAAAGTAAAGAAAATCATATGGTCATTCCAATGTCATATCTGTACAAACGGATGAAGTACATTGGTTTCTTGTAAACTAACAGTGAACTACTATACTAATGTATAGTGTTAGTATGTAGTGTTACTGTGTAGTATGTAATCGGGGCATTAGCAGCTGGAGGAGCAGCAGGGTGACAAGTTAAGAGTGCTCTCCCCTGTGCTTCTAGGGTCACAGTGTGTAACCTGCTCTGTTTCTTTCTTTTCTCCAGCCTCTAATGAGCCCTATAAGCTCACAGGGGCAAAAGTACAGCAGCTTAACACCAGCTTGATAGATTCACAGACATATAAAGGGTCATGCAGAAGTGGGTGACTGCTTGGCCATTGCAGCACCCTCAGTACTGTGGTTGGAAAGGTGGAAAATGGAGAAAATGGCATGAAGCTATTTGTTCTGTCAGTGCATCAGTTAGAAACTTGAGGGGAATACTAATATTGACAAAAAATGATTGATATTTTCATGTAAATTCTCAACACCTGCTCATTTTGTGGGGCCGTGCTGACGCTTCTGCTCTTTAGTATTGATTGTTACTCAATGTTAGCCAGTTGGAATAGAATGGTATGTGACAGGTGGCGATGGGAACCAGAGATTCACAGTATCTGGAGCGCTCCATTCTCACACTGTTCAGCTTTTTTTTCAGTTTCACACTATGCACACACACACACACGCACACAGTACACACAGTCTCTTACACTTGCAAAAATGCTTGTTCTCAAACATTTGCACACATGCCCCACACATAAACCCTCAAACAAGCTAATCATCTGTGGACACCAGTACAGAAGCAGGGCATTTTATATCCATTGCAATAGAGATCATTTATCATAATCACAGTACCGATTTATTGACTTAATTGATAGAAACAACATGATTATTAAATCATGATTGCCAGTAGGATTGACCATATGGTTTGTTTTATTGCTGGATTTGGCTTGTTTAGCTTTGTAATAGAAACAGACCAACAGCATGTTTTTTTAGGATTTTGAAAAGGGCAATCACACCACAAACAAAAGCTTTACAATTTATTAGTATACAAATGTGGCCTATTTCTGATTTCTTTGGTTTTATTAATCATTTTGATTGATGATTTCGGCTTTTACATAATAAACTAGAGCCCTATGATTTCCGCAATGCGGAAAACACGGACAGAGTCACGAAATCTGATGATAAAAATGGGATCAGCTGTAAGACGTGGAATATCTTGGAATTTGCCAAAATGTGGATGCAATTTATGAAAATCATGGTTTTTCATGACATTTTTGAGGGGGACGTGGAGGAGGGGGTCATCTGTTAGTCATCCAAAAAACTGAATAATTTGGCACTAACAGCTAAATTCAGAGCACTTTATTTTACAAAAGGTTGAAATGTTTTGTTTGATTGCTGTATTGAAGCACTTTCATTGATAAAAAAAAAAATAGTGCAATGTATTACATCAAATTCATTGATATTCACTAAGTTTAGAATATTTTTACATGAGTTGTTGAAATTTTATTCATCCACCACATGATTTGGTACTTTTTTTCTGATAATAAAATTAGCTTAAATCCTAAAACACAGAATTCAGAAAAATTAAAATGGAAAACATGGAATTTGATTAGAAATAAACTGAGAAAAGAAAGATTTCATAGGGCCCTAGACATTTACAAGTGCAGTATGTGCAAATTGTGAAATTAAGGATATAGCCGGATTATCGGAGACTTGCAGTGTGACATTCGACCTGCAGGTATTACAGTAAATGCCATTTGTTTGCCCTAATCGCTCTCTTCCCACTTGTACCTCTCCTGTATGCACAAAGCCCATAAACCATGAAGCGTGTAACGCCCACAGGATACTTCTGGGATGAGGAAAGCATTTTCTGGAGTGATTGTCAGTTAATCCATTATGCAAATTAAAATGCCTTAAACAATAGCCTTGGTGAATACTTGATTCTGATTGTAACAAAAGACTCAAGATACACTGAGATTTAGGTCTCAGGAGGGGAAGTCAAACTTTCTTTCTCTCCCTCGCATCCTTTTCTCACACTCACACTCACAGATTACAGATGAAAACAAGTTCCATATCACATAAAAGGACATTCATGCTCAGTAATGCTGACAGATGGTGGAAAATGGAAGAAATGTGTGCAAGTGAGATAGAGTTTGTGAAAAAGAGAGGGCATCGAATATAATATTTTTTTTTTAATCTTGACCTACTTTCATAATGAAATTACAATTTAATTAAACTTCTTCAGACTCCGCTAAGCCCAAAGACTTATATGGTATTATGCATAGTACTGCACTGTATCTCATACGATAAAAAGGATATTATTTGCTCTTTTTTTAAAACAACTATTTATGTTTTAAACGAATTAACCCCAGACTTAGGCTCCAATTATAAGTAGTATACCTTTTTTTAAAAAACATTTTTCATGATTGTTTTTCACTCAGTGAAGTTCAATCAATCAAGATCATTTACCAAATAGTGCCTGAAAAGCGTGAGACATTTACCTAAAACCTGCTGCAAAAATGAAATGCCATAAGCCATTGATCTCTCCTGCTAGCAGATATCCAAAAGACCTGTCTCTCTTAATAAGTGAACTGTAATTACATATTTGTCCTCTCCCTTTCTACAGTTTACTAGCTCAACCTACATCAACTACAGTTAGCACAGTTAACAAACACCTGGCTATACTGTCCAGCTCAAGCAGAGTAAATTGTGCATTACAAAGGCAACTTAGATACCACACAAAAGGGACTATTTTACAGAGGTGAAAAGCTTGCTTGAAATCATCTACAAAATGGTTCCCACTTGTTCCTGTAAGGTCAGGATTTTTATAACAATTTGAGGCTCATTTCAATCTACTTTCCTCTCCCAATATGTTTGAGAAATTAGGTGCCATTATCTCATCTCTATCACAGTAAATGGAGCAGCTCTGAGCAGCAATGTAACACCATCGATTCTTAGCTCTCAGGTTTTATGTTCACACACTAATTATACTCACTGAGCTTCCCTTTAAGAATGATAACACTGAAATTTAATAACAGATGACACATGATTCAGAATACCAGCGCAATCTTCCTGAAAAAACAGTTCATCAGTGAGAGATTCTACTGTAGGAGGAGTTGTCTTCACCAGACACGTTTGTGTGCTTTCCTGGTTCTCACTTGTTTGGTGGAGTTATTTTAAGAGCAAGTGATAAGTGAGCTTCTGCCTCTCTGCAGCTCAACAGAAGTCTCCATGCCGGGTGAAATGTGGGAGGCTTTTATTTGGGCAAAGTGGCGGAAGAAAGTATTCAATTCTGTAACCAAACGTCAGATGGCCACACCATTATTCTTCACCTTCAGCCAGTGTGCAGTAATGAAACGCAGCGGTACTAGAAATAATGTAATTAATATCATTTAAAGAGTGAATTTGAAGTTGCTTTTATCACTATAAAAGAAATAGACACTAGGGATGTCACGAGAACCAATACTTCGGTACAAGGTCAATGCCAAAATTCTGAAAAAGTGACTGTACTCGATTTTCTACACTACCGTAGGTACCATAGGTACCATCAGGGCTTGGGACTAATGGCGTCCCTTTATCCCGGGGATGATGAAAATGTGTTTGGAACCCAGTAAACTCACTACAAGTCCAGGGGACTTTCTGTATTTTCTGTGATAATGCTACATTGCAAACAACAAATCCGCGTTGAAATCGGCAGGACGAGAGCTAGTTAACGTTAGCTGCGTGGTGCAGGACTGTGCCGGTTACCGGCTGCTAACAGTTAACGTTAACTAGCTCTCGTCCTGCCAATTTCCAAACGGGAGCTGCCATTGATTTACATTATGATGTGTTCACGCCTGGAGAAGGTAAATTATAACGTTATCATGATGTGTTCAAACGTAATCTTGTAAAATTAAGTTTGACCTGAATAAATACAGTTGTTTGAAGGAGATGTTTTCACAGCAATATAATATAGATAATACAGAGGGAATTATGACACATTTAACTTCCTAACAAACACCAGTATGCAAAAAAATACTTTGGTTTTTTTACCATGGTGTTGAATTGGTATCGAGAATCGTGGAATTTCACTGGTATTGGTATTAACTACTAAATTTCTGGTATCGCGACATCCCTAAAAGATAATAGCATGACAGAAATTTGTATTATATCATATAATATCAACATCAAAGTTTTATAGAGTATATGTGTTTTGTGTTGTCTTTCAGGATAATGTGGACCTTGGGGATCTGATGTTTTCACTCTGTTACTTGCCCACTGCGGGCAGACTGACCATTACCATGATAAAGGCCCGCAATCTCAAGGCCATGGATATCACTGGTGCATCTGGTAATTAAAAACTGATACTGTCAAATAACTGCAGAGTCTCACTGCTATCCTGAATGACAATGAATGTGTTCCGTTTCTCTCACTTTCACAGATCCCTACGTGAAGGTTTCACTAATGTGTGATGGTCGCAGACTAAAGAAGAGGAAGACCTCGACAAAGAGGAACACTCTGAATCCAGTCTATAATGAGGCCATTGTCTTCGATGTCCCTCCAGAAAATATAGAGCAGATCAGCCTTATGATTGCAGTGATGGACTATGACCGGTTAGGAACTTTTACAAGAATTTATATAAGTCACAGTATTTTGCACCAGAGTTTTGAGTCATTTGTAATTCATACTTGCTGCAGGACAATGATGAAATATTTTCAGAGTGCATTGTAATGATTTTGTAAAATCTAACTTTTTTTTCTGTCACATAAATAGTTTGAAAGGTTTCACACTCGAGATGTGATGCATCGTGGTTGTGATCAAATTTCTTCCCTCTCTTCCTCTCCTGCACCTACAGTGTAGGCCATAATGAGGTCATTGGTGTGTGTCGAGTTGGCAACGATGCAGACAGCCTCGGTCGAGACCACTGGAGTGAAATGCTCACATGTCCCCGAAAACCTGTCGCCCACTGGCATCCTATTGTTGAGGTGAGGTGACTTTACTTTGATGGGTGTGACATGTGTTTCCATGCATGCACGGGGACTGACCACATTTTGAACATGAACACATTTTGCGCTTGCTAAAAATAATTTGCTTCAAGCGCTGTCAAAACTGCTCTTACGTGTAGGTTTTAGCTCTCAGGCAAGAATATGCTGTTACCAACCAAACATTAGAGTCTAACTAATGGACAAATTAAATGATATTTGGTAGATAGTTATAATCTGCTATTAGGGCTGTCGCAATAATCGCAATATTACAATACTGTGCTATTGACAAGCCAACCGCAAGGAATGGCAAGCAACCGCCACAAACGCTATAATATACACAATACATAATAGTATGCTGCCAACACGTTTGGCACACTAACTGGTAAAAATTGACAGTGAGGGTAAAAGAAGATTACTAAAGGAAAGTATGAACAACACAAAAGATTTTACAGCAAGGCTGGTGAGGCCTGCTGGATGAAAAGCTGTAAAGTGTAAATGAATAAGTGATTAAGCTTATCACTGCTCAGTCATTAAGGCACAGTGGGCTCATTACTATTCACTGATACAGTAGCGTGTTGTTACAATGAGGCTGTGAAAAGATTTTTGGTCAGCGGTAATGGGAATAAGGCTGCAAGCTACTGAACACCAAAGTAAAAAGCAAAAAATAAAATAAAATCTGCCTTTTGATAGAAGTTGATAAAGTAATCTAGAAACCTAGATTCATATATCTGATTTAATAATCCTCTGTGAATAGAAAGTAGTGCCCTCCAAAAAATCCAGTGGGTGATGCTGTGTTTCTGAAAGTACATGTCTGGATCTGACAGCAGAAACACCTGCTATGGAACAGATCACATCTTGTGCCAAAGTTACCATGGCGATGCACAGTACCTAGTGTAAAATTGTGCTATATTTGAGACTAAAAAGACAGTTTTCAGCATGCGGCAACCTATGGTGCTGAGAAATAAAGCCAATGCGGAAATGCCAAAAACTGCAGTTCTTCAAATGGCCACTTGAGGCTGGCTTCAAAAGCGAGTCAATCCCCATAGAAAGAAATAAACATGTTTACAGCAAAAACAGTTTTGGTCTTCACAGCTAATTTCCCCGGTCATTACCACTGAACGGGGGGTGAATTTTAATATAAGTCACCCGTTTAAATTATACAGAGAGGCGAAGTCCAGCCCCTTTTGGTGGATCACCATGGGACTTTATTTCGGAAAAAGTATGAACGGTAGTCAATGGAGAAAGATAAATATTTTTTTGATCCTGTTTGAATTGCACGATGAATCACACACATGTTTGTCAATTTAAAAGATAATTTTGGAAGTTAGGAAAGTCACAGTTTGTGGTAAAACTGTTGAAGTATAATATAATAAGAAAATACATAATAATAAAGACTACACACCCAAGAGACGTGTAAGTGGCGTCTCTCTCACTGAAGCTACGATGCCTGTGTGTTTCGTACAGGGATGTACTCACACAAACGACATGTCTTGCTTGTTCTTTTGCTAAAAAGACCAGGAGCTGCTGGATAAAACATATCAGGCAACATAATGTTACATTTGTGTGCGACGAGAAAGGTAGATTACTGAGCTGTTTCACACAAAACTAAATGATATTACAACAAATCTATGACAAATTGCGACTTTCTTGATTTGCAAAATTCTGTATTAAAATTGACAAACATACTGTATGTGTGATTCATGACGCACTTCAAACAGGATCAAAAAATAGTCTCAGCGTTGACTACAATACATATTTTTTCCGAAATAAGGTCCCATGGGGTCCCCCGGAAGGGGAGGGACTTTGCCTCTCTATCAAGGCTTAAAGTTAGGCATAATGAGTGCATGGTCACTGTGAGTGACAGGTGGGTGCTGTACCAGGTTGCTAACTGCTAGCTGTCTGCTCTTCTGCATCACCCGGTCCCGCCTCAGCTCCACCAACGATCCACCTCTTTGCCCATTTTTGGATTACCTGTGAGTTAGGCTGCGTCGTCACTGCCAAGATGGCGACGGCCAGAGCCACTCACTTTGAGCTTCATAGCGGCTCTTCAGAACCCTATGGGTGGCATCACAGAGACAATGTCCATATTTTATAGTCTATGGTTTTAAGCCCACAGTTAGCTTTGTAATTTACTAGCTCCCTACACAGGGCAAATCCCTTGTCTTTGAGAGTGTGCCAGTTCATTCATTCTTAGTCTTTATGTTCTTTTTCTATTTTAGAGTGCAGTGGGAAACTAGCGAGGGAGACAAAGTAGATGAATCTTTGATGTGATTCCACCCCAGACATTTATATGTATATGTGGGGGTACATGTTGTTCCAGAAGAAAGACACTCAGATCTCTGTGGGCAGTTCATGTTTTTAATATGTGGTAAATACAATAAATGCAATAACCCAAATATCTACCCTTGAAAAAAAAAACTTAAGATTTACTGTGAATGCAGAAGAGTGGATGAGGCAGAGAGCTAAGAGAGACTATAGACCCGATATTCTGACAGCAGAGAAGAGAAAGTCTCGCTGAGAAGTTGAGGGATGGGATCTGACCTGTGCATTCAGACTGGAAAAAATGGCTTTATTGTGTGTATTTGTGTGCACATCAAAGGTCTGCGTCTTGCAAAATACAAAGAGACAGTGACAGTCAGAAAAAAATGGAAATTGCGCTTGTTATGTTTTTTTTGGATCTGAGTATGTAGTACTTTTAAATCTTCATTGGAGCCTCAAGAGACCCCAACTATTTACTTCCTCCCTATTCATTTCAGTCAATGGTGTTCTGTGTTCACATCTCCCTCATCCTCACACCACTCCCAAAGCTGTAAAGTCCTGTGGTGACAGGACTGTATTTGTGGCTGTATTTGAAACCTATCGGCATGTCCTAACATGCCGATAGGTTTCAAATACAGCCACGTCTATTTTTTGGGCGCACGTTATTTTTTGGGCAGCTGTGGCTCAGAGGTTAGAGCAGGTCATCCACCAATTGGAAGGTTGGTGGTTTGATCCCCGGCTGCTACGGGTCACATGTTGATGTGCCTTGCTTAACCCCGAAGACATAGCCATCTGTGTGTATTTAGATTAGATCCTGACGGGCAAAGTTAGCACCTTGTATGGCAGCCTCTGCCATCAGTGTATGAATGGGTGAATGCTGATATGTAGCGTAAGCGCTTTGAGTGGTCAGAAGACTAGAAAAGCACTATATAAATGCAAGTCCATTTACCATCTATCTACATGTCTGTTAGCCAAGTAAGCCGCTTAGACAAGCTTTTATCTTTTTGCCTACGGTTGGCAAATGAAATAGCCACAGTCTATTCCAATAAAACTGAATACATAAATAAACTGTCTTCACAAAAATCAAAAATAAAATGGGAGGCATTCACTGTTTGTTTTACTGCCCAATTCTTAACTCTGTAGGTGGTTGGTACATTTGTTTGGAGATTCCAGGATGAAAAGCTTTGAAAATGTTGGCTCTGGTTTTATTTGATATGACTGTACATCTGTTTATATGACTGTGTGAAAGAGGATTATTTGTTTGCAAATGCATGGCACAGCTCTAACTGTTGTTACATTGACTCTTCTCTGCAGTACCAGGGTACCAGTAGCCAGGGAGGATCCTGCAATTCTCTGAAGACGCCTCCTTCTCCGTAGCCTTGAGCAACACTTCACATGAGAGCACCTATCAACCTGAAGCCTTGGCTGTACGTTTGGACAGTAGTGCTGCTGAGTGCTGCACACGTATGGTCCTAACAAGAAGAATGCAGACATCGATAAACTACTGTGGAAAAGAGAGACACAAACTGTCTTGAGCTCTGCTCAGTTGGCTCAGTTGCATGTTGAATGACCACAAAGATGGATGTTTTCTTTTCTATAATGTTCCATAAGAAAAACAACAGGCGTATGCAGACATTTTAAGTCTGTGCTATTCCTGGGTTTATACAGTAGTTGCTGTTTTTTACATAGTCTTGTTACTTGTTTTAATGAGGTGAGTCTGTATTTGCACAATGTACTTACAACCAGTTGAACTGCCATACTGTTATTTTTTTTTATTTGGTGGTGAATTGGTGCATGAGGTCATGGTTTGGTGGGATATCTTCTCCTCGTTTGTTTGTTTCTATTTTTGGGACTACGATGTGTTGTTCTGTCAGTTGATGTGCAGTGACGGTTGATTTCTAGAAAAAGTATCTGTAAGGAAAATATGTTAAATGTTATCAATAAATATTATTCCATTAAAAAAAAAAAAAAAACATTGTTTATCTCTGCCAGTTCAATTACAATTTAATGGTGCAATAAATCTTTCTTCATTTCAGGAAATATAAGAAAAAACAGTCTGACTTTAATTCTACATGAAACAAGAAAATCTGTGAAACAATAAAATATGAAAACATAAAAAGAGTTTGAATTATATTGTTAAAGTTGTAATTCATTTTGTAGAATGTCAAATTATATTACTGTTTGAGATTAGTGTTATTAGAAATGCAATCCATAAAAAGACATTTTCTGAAACAGGCAAAAAAAAGCTGCTTGTATGAGAAGATTATGAATGCCTGCAGGCACAGCACAGCTCAGAAATGAACCAAGGCCAAATTAGCAACTCCTCTAAAGCAGATTGGGGAAAAAAACAACTTGGAAATACCTTATCACAGCAAACATTTGGTTCCCCTTGCAGTGAACAATCAATTAAATTTCAGACTGTGCACGCACTGGATTGGAAGCACTCAAATGAGTTGGTCCTTATTTGGCAATTGGATTCTGTTTTGCACGTTAACAGGAAGTAATTGTTAGTTTGATATAATCTTTTTCCATCCAGGACTGTGTCTGACTCACTGGGTGAGAAGAAATAGAAAAAACAGTAGCAATGACCAGGAACTTATTTGTCCTTTTTAAATTTTCTCCACCCCCTTTTGTCATTTAAATTAAAAGGCAACTTTGGTATTTTTTTAACATGGACCCTATTTTCCAATGATTTTTGTGTCTTACTGACTAATAGGGACAACAATTTCTGAAACTGGTCCAAAATTGAGGGAGAGCACTGTAGACGGCAGCTGCTCACAGGCTGCAATATGGTGCTATTGGGGCAAGCTGGAACCGTCATTTAAGTCCACTAAAATTGTTTGTTTTTGGCATGACAATCTGTTGTAATGTTGACAGACGCGTATAATAACAATCTGAGCCTGTCAATGGCAAAAACAAGCACTTTTAGTGAGCGTAACGTGTCATTGACGCTGCTCACTTGCCATTGCAGCTCGTTTAGCGGCTGTCTGTTACAGTGTTATCCCTCAATACTCGACCATTTTCAAAAAAAGACAGACAGACAGACAGGTACACAGCGCACGCACTACACTGCATGAACTGTATCTGAAAATTGTGTGTGAGTGAAGGAAAACCCTTTTTAATATTTCAATAAACTAATGTTAAAAGGTAGTGTTTGTAACTTCTTACACGTATAAATCGGGTCGGTGTCCCATGCAAAACAGTGTCAACTCTTCCTGCTTCACGGCCAGAAGACACAGGGGAGCTTTGGTCTGCAGGGCCGGAGTCGATGCTGCTCTGCTCCTCTGCCT
>CAKALG010002119.1:0-11135 GCA_916700815.1 Helicolenus hilgendorfi | reverse complement strand
CGTCGGCCCGGCTATCTCAACAAAGCACAGAGAAGCTCGGATTACAACACACACAGAGGGAGAGTGACTTCATTCTATGCTCAGGTACACAATACTCCACTATACAGTATCTTTACATAGCAAATAGTTGTTTGCTGCTATATAATGTTCTAAATATCAAGTTTAGCACATTTAAAAGCATGGCTTACCTTCCATTTAGCGCTCCTGCAACCAAAGAGCTCTGTGCCTGAAATTTGCTATGAGGATTGTTCCTGTTTGCCTCACAGGTGTGTTGCATCAGTGGCTAATTAGCCCCCTCACGTGTGTGATGTCATCATGTCAGTGAGACTCCAATCTCTTTCTACACCCTATACCAGGGGTCAGCAACCTTTACTATCAAAAGAGCCATTTTAGGCCAAAAAAAGAAAAGAAAAATCCTTCTGGAGCCGCAAAACGTTTGACCATTGTGATGAAGGTAACACAGTTTATAGTCTAAGTATATAGTATATAAGTCTAATGCAGTGAGGGCCCAAGTGCAAATGTATTAGGGCCACATTGAGGGAAAAAAAATTGGAGATTTTCGAGAATAAAGTCATAATATTACGAGAAAAAAAAGTCGTAATATTAAGATAAGAAAGTCATAACTTCACGTGAAAAAAAAGCCCTAATATTACGAGAATAAAGTCATAATATTATGAGAAAAAGCAAAATAACACGTAAAATTATTACTTTATAATATTATGACTTTACTCTCGTAATGGTATGACTTTTTTTCTTAAACTTGTGACTTTATTTTCATATTACGACTTTTTCTTGTAAACTAATAACTTTATTCTCATAATATTACCACTTTTTTCTTGTAAACCTATGACTTCATTCTCGTAATATTATGACTTTATTCTCGAAATCTCAGATTTATTTATTTTTCCTCAGTGTGGCCCTAATACTCCGTCGTACCGTCGTACCATAGACCTACAACAAAGATAAATAAAAATGAAAATGTGAACAAAAAACTGTTATTTCCACTAATTTTTTAGACCCCTGCCCTATACATACACTTATAACACTAGGCCTATGTACTGCAAGTGAAATGTCCCAATATTGATATATACTGTATATGCAGCTGGCATATATAAGCATATTGCAGTAGACCTAGGTATAATTTGATATTTCGTTTTAATAAAGGGCTAAAAAAAACAACAACTAATTATCTAGCTAGCTAGCTTTAAACAATAGGCCTGCTGGCAGCTGCGTTCAATAATTTAATAAGCAGGAGATCTTGAAGGCTGGATTCTCCCCACATTCGATTGGTTCTCATCACAACATTGGTTCACATTTGTCTTCCCTTAGTTTGTGCCATGTAACCTACACAGTTTTACTCTTTAAAAAGGCCAGGCATAGAAGCATGCTGGTAGCCTTGTGAAATAAACCTTTTTCACAGCGACATTTGGACCTGTCAGCAGGAAAAGCACAGGTGTTACTAATAACATTAATGACAGCTTGGTTCCATCAAGTGTCCCAGTGAGCCAGCTTGTACAATACCAGGACCCTGCAATTACTCCACCTAAATGGAATGCAGCCATCATTAATGTCTTTAATTACGCCGGTGCTTTTCCTGCTATAACAAGTCCAAAAGTCTGCTGTGTCTTGTGGCATTCACATTTACCTAATGACCTGTGAAGGTGGCTGAAAGGTTAAACTATCCGTGGAAATAAGTAGCCTACAAGACAATGCTATCACAGAAATATGGTTTGGTCCGAGAAAATGAATTTGCTTCTCTTATAAATCGAATTGTCTTCGACATAGCGTGTACTCGCTTCATATTTCTCCCAGCAGGTCTGTTGCTATGGAGGACAGGACGCCAGAAGGGTAAAGACCCGTTCCTGAGAAATGACTCACCCCCGCGCTCATGTGACAGTGGCACGTGTCCAAGCGCAGTCCATAAGGTGGAACAATGAGAGGATTTGTCGTCTCGTAATTGTAATTTAATAAAGATCTCACATGGTATCGGCGGAGCCTGACAGGCAGGGCCTTCCGGCGCTTGTTAATGCAATTGTTCTGGTCAGACGGTGCTGTCACAAATCATGCTGAAAGTTGGGTGACGGCAGAGCTCGTGGATACTTCCTGAGAAGCTCAGACATGTTTTGGATAGAGGCCAGGGAACGGCTGCACATGCTGTTGTGTTGTCTGGTGGAAAAGAAAATCAAGAGCTATGGAGTATTTGTTGCGGAAGAGGAAGAGATGTGATTTCAAAGAGAGGATTTAGGATAGGATTTTGCAGAGGGCTATAAAACATGACTGAAAAAGAAGAACAGTGAAGTTAATAGATAATAATTATTCAAACATCTAGCGTTCGTCCCTAAAAATATCAGGTGTTGACAGTTTGAGGTAAACCATTCCCAAAATGGAGGCTCCAGAGGATTAAACAATGGCCTCCCTCGCCACTGACACCACCACTCTCCCTCCGATGCTCTTGTTTCACCTCTCTCTCTTTCACTGCTGATGTATGGCTGATGTGTGACAGAGGGAGCTCCAGTAAAACCCTGCATACATGCCAAAATACATTTTACAAGCACTGCTCTAATCAGCCTGCAGCCAGAGGCTCATAAATTGCCTCAGTGTGTCTGGAGCTGGTGAACAAACGCAGCTTATGGTCACTGCTGAGGAGTTGGATATACAGCAGGCCATGCTCTCTGCGCACAACCAACTCTTGAGTGCTGCCGCTGATGTTTGTGAGTCACTTCAATAGAGGGAGGAACAACCCGGTGCCTTTATATCAACAAAAAATGACAGGGGTACGATAATTTATGCGCCTGTTTAATCAGCTGAGTGCATGTAGGCAAATGTTTGCATATTGCTGCATGTTTTATGTCAGATGTAAGTGTACGAGCACATGTCCCCGCGCTTGGATGCTCTCACTCATGTGGGAAAGTCTGTTAAAAGCTGTCATTACATCCATATTTAGGGACCACCGGAGGATTCATCAAGGGTTCGTACACATTCTGCTCGTCTGAATTATCGAAACGATTTGGAGCGCTCCAGCAGGTAGAATGTGTCACCACTCCAGCTGGGAGGTTGTTTTGTTCTTTTTAATCTCAGCTGTAACCTTCAGCGTCCTCCACTGACAGGAAATGCAGTTTATCAACTGGGGATGACACCGGCGGAGGTGATATATGCAGGACTGTACTTCCCCAGATAACTCTAATAGCGCGAAGCCCCGTTTTTGCTCCGTTCCTCATTTTCAACCAACAGGGAAATTCCTGAAGTAGGAGAGGTTGATCAAATAAAATGATACTTTGAAGAATGCGCTTGAGTCCCGCGATGACTTCGCCAAGTCCTCAAATGACATCTCAGAATTAAATAAAGGCACCTTGTCATCTCAGTAAAAAAGAAAAGAAAAAGGGGGGGTTGGGGAGGTTTTAATGTTTTTTTTAATGCCATAGTATAATAAATTAAGTTATATCACACACACATACATCTGCACAAGTGTGGACTGACATTATCTGAGAGTGTTGCTCTTAATAAAAGAACAGCCATGCTGTGTGTTATATGGCCAACATGTGTCTGTTGGCCTCAGGCTACGAGTGCTGGTGTAGAAAGGATGAGCACATGGCACAAGTATGTGTGTCCTAAAGTATACACTATGTACACTATGTTCTAGACTAGAAATATGTCATTGTTCTATCACATATCAGAAGCTTCATTATTTATATCCCTATATTCCAACAGGGTATCATGCCAAGGCATGTAATAGACCCGCCTGTCCACCAGAGGACAACTTGTCAGTGTCAAGATTTGCCTCTCCGAGGCGTGAATATTACAAGCGTGTATGAAGGTGCAGTACCAGCAGGGGGCAGCACAACTACTCACTTAGGTTTAGGTAAAATCCAGACTATATAAAGATGGATGACATGACAGCTCCCCAAAAGTGAAGCCAAAACATCTTGATCGCTCCCTGGTGGCTGGCTGCAGTATAGATCATAAATCCCACCCCCTCCATGTTAGCGGATGGGACATGGCCCAAACTAAAAAGTCCAAGTACACATCAAATTCATTTTTCCCAAAGATGGTTTCTGTCATTTTAGGTAGTTCTTACCAAACTGGTATAAGGTCAAGTGTTCAGTTCTCTGATAAGTTTGGTTTTAATAAGTTATTTGACGCTATAAAAAGAGGTTGAGACATCATGATTGACAGCTGTGAGTCACTCTCACTGACAAACTGCATCTGTGCTCAGCTTGCGATTGGTTCGGGCGGTTGACCTCGATACCGCGGCTCTGACGCCCGATCTCTACTAAGAAAAGATCTCAAACATCGGTCTTCTGGTAGAAAGTCCTGTGTTTGTTGGACCCATCCAACTCCCCTCCGGCCTGCCATCAGCAGTCTTTCCCCCCCTTTATTTTACATCACTAGCTTTGAGCGTAGCATATTTACGTGGATACATTTCCATTGCAGTCAGTACAGACTACATGGCGGCTACAAATTACACGCCTAAAGCAAGAATGGCGTTCTTATTACACACTATTGCCTTGTACATTTTTTTTTTATAATTCTTTAAGTTTACATTTAATCACAGCAGTGACTATGACCTAAAATTAGAATTGTTTCTATAACAAATACTGATGAAAAGAGGAGTATTGTTTTCACACATCAAGTGAAAGGGAGCAAATTTGAAGTAGCCACTAGCTATCCCTGACAAAAGAAGGAGAAAACACGTCTCACAGCAGTTTTCTGTCATATATAATACACAATAAAATGCCATCCTGTGGCTGTACATTGAAGCAAGGCAGATTTTTGTGTGCAACAATGTGCAGAACACACTTGTAATGACATATCTATAATGGTCTTCACCTTCAACATTCCCTCACTTTGACATAGCTGTCGAATAAAACCCCTGCAGAGGAAAGCTCATAACCGCTCTGAGAGTATAGCCTGCGTCTATGAAATCCAAGATTTGTTGCTTTTTATTCTGAGAGAGGATACGGTTGGGTTTATATACACCGACACACACACGCTCACACACATAGACACCACCCTCTGCTCTGGTAGTCGATAAGCAGACTGCGGCTTTGGCAGCGCTCTATCTTATTTACAGGACGTTTGTTGCACTTGACATTTATCGTGGCTGCGGGGCCGTGAACTTCATGCAAACGCCATTGAAGCATTCAATGCCAAGGGCCCGGGGCCTCCTGTCTCGGCGTCATCACAAGTCTTTTCACGCTAAGATAAATCACTTCCACTGGACCCCAAGCGCGGGGAAGGAGAGGGATGGAGGTGGGGGGATGCGAGGATGGAGAGAGAAGGGCGGACGGGCAGTGGGAGAGAGGAGGTTCTGGGAGAGGGGTGATGACATCCGAGGAATACCCGGAGGTTAACGCCAGCCCCATTTCTCCCTCGTTAATTGTTGGGTGCGTTCACACAAATATCACTAACCATTATGAGGGCAGCATATGGTTCGGGTAAATGCTCTTTAGATCTCAGAGGGATGTAAATACTGTCACCACATGACTGTCCTTGGTCTGCTCATGGCCACAGGACATGAAAGCTCCAGTTCTTAACCATCTGATAAATGCAATATATTGACCCGGAGGCCTGGGTGGACGAATGTGTACTTTTCTAAGTAGCTATTACAGTTTAACTGTGATCAAACATAGAAAATAAAAAACGTTTAAAACAGCATCTTGTGAGTTCTCCATGTTGTTTGCCGTCATGCTAGCATAGTGGTACCATCTCATGGCATGGTCACTACTAATTATTCCTGGTTTGGTAGGTTTAAAGCGGTTTATAGATTGAAATATGTCCTTATATGTGATTATCAAGTGGTAGAAATAAGTACATTTACTTAAGTACTGTGCTTGAGTATTATTCTGAGGTACTTATTTCCGTTACCATTTAATGCAACTCAGTACTTCTACTCTGCTACATTTCAGACTGAAATATTTTGCTCCACTACATTTATTTGAGAGATATAGGTGAATTTTCAGATTACTATTTTATAATAAAAGATTATATGTTATGATAAAGTTGTAAATAATCTTATAAAATGCATAAAGATTAAGTGGCTCCCAACCTTTTTGGTTTGTGACAACGACAACGACGACAACGACAACGACAACAAAAAACTGTGTAGTTCGGACCCTTTGTCATATTTCAGATGTCTGAGTTTTTAGCAGCTTCACCAAAGGGAGTTACCCTCTAAATTTCTAATATGGTTCCATTAAAAAACTGTTTCAGGCTCAAGGTGGTAAAATAACTATCATTAATTATTTTAAAAAAGCAAAGATTAGAGAAAAGTAAAAAAAATGAAAACTTGAACTTGAAAAATGTATTTTCTTCTTTTGTTAATTATCTCCTGGCCCCTCTGATTTATCTTGTGACCCAGTGGCGGGGCCTGACCTCTAGGTTGGGAACTACTGTACAAAAATATGTGAAAATATATTAAACGTGCTTCCAACTACGTTAAAATAGGCTATAATGTCGACATTCAGTTTATATACTGCTGAATAGGAGGTTAAAATGAAGTGTTACCTATAATTTTAACAAATAAAATGGCTCATTCTTGAGTAGTTTGACTAAATAACTTACAAACTCTTTTCAGAAGGTTTCAATCACATCTCATAGTCTTCAACAGAGGATGGAGATTTGTTTTTATTTTCAGTTTTTATTTTGCTGTTTGTAGAGATGTTGTTGATAAAGACAATGAAAGCTCTGGGAAAAGATAGCAAGTGAGCCAGATGTTAGTTAATGTACTCTATATCTTCAGTTGATGAGAAACAATAACAGATATAATATAGCACAATATAAGGCTTATTTTTGCCACACATTATAGTCACACCACGTATCTGAAAATAAAACTCAGTCCCCTGAGAGAAGCATTTTCAAAAGAAACCATAGAAACTGAGTGAAAGGCTGACAGTCAAGAGGCAGTATATGGTCCTATTATAGGTGGAACAGTACAAGACGTAATAGAGGTACACATTAAAAAATGGCTTCAGTATAGAATGATGAATGCGCCTATGGAGCCCACCAAATCCTCCCAGCAGCTCTCGGGGCAATATATCCTCACGCCGTCAGCCACCAAATTATAAATCACACTTCTCACAGGTCTGTATGATTCATTACAATTTATCGACAATAATTTACAGAAGTGGTTTTCAGATGCTTTTAACTTTGCAGCGGCGGTAATTTACAAACCCAGAGGAGAAAAAAAAAGGAAAAGGAAACAACAGTGCTGTATTTTTTCTACTTGACTGGCAGGGCGGCAGCTAAGCGATACGAAGGGGTAAAAAATTAGATCGTTGATGAAGGCTCATTGATTCAAATGCTTGATGTTCTAGGAAAGGCAAAAAGATGACACTGAAGAATGTGCTTCGGGCTGCCTTCTGAGCTACAGAGGTACTCTGACTCAGATGTGATGCGAAAAAATGTGATTATCATTTCAGCAAAAACACACCCAAGGCAAACAACTAACAGACAGCACAAAGCACGCTACAAAACAGACTGCTTATTCATACCACCAAAGCTCTATTTGCGTAATCCAAAACACATAACACTAGCAGACACAATGCTTTTCTATTGTAGAAACTAATTTAATGATAGTATGTAATGATAGTGTTGTATTTTACTACCATGCAGATGTTTGTGTCAAAGTCTCTAACCTAAGGCTTGCTCGCGGGGAGGCTTTGCAACATTTCACAAGATATTTGTATTTTACATCATAACCTGCATCTGTGTGAGCGTTCACAATGCCCTGCTCTTCTAAAAAAGGTACTGCTGATCTACACAGAGGCTATTTCTGTTGCCGTGTGACACTGATGATGTTGACGGCAATCGCCTTACCACATCACAGCCGCCGCAAAGGTCAGACCAAATGAGAGGGATGTGTAAGCAAAGCCTGTCCTCTCTGCCTCAGCCTGATCTGGCCTCAGGCACTCTGGCTGATGAGGCCTAAACATCAGCACGGGGTCATTATTTCAACTAGAGAAGCACTTAACTTCCTTTACTCCCCGTCTCTGAGGACGCTGCTGCAGCAAGGTGGACGACGTAGAGAGAGAGAGAGAGAGAGAGAAAAGGGGAGGGCAGAGCGTTGGGTTTTGTCCACGAAGTATGAAGAAACAACTTTTTTTTTTTCTTCCTCCCTCGCGTCTCGGTGAAGGTAATTCCTGCACACACCGTGTGAATTAATTAATTACAAAGCTGGCTGGGTATCAAAGGTAAATGATTTAATTATATTCCCTGCGTCTTTGTTAAGAAGCCAACTGTCAGGCGGTGGTAAGTGGGGCTGTGGCCCTCTGTGGTGCCTGAGGGGTGCGTGTGAATGTGTGTGTAGGTGAGTGTGTTTACATGTTTGTGTTTCTCTGTTTCCTTTCACATAAAACAGAAAGAACGAAAATGAAATTAAAGAGCGAGAGTGTATCTATGTGTACTTTAAGTGTATTTGCTAGTTTGAGACTGTCCTCGCTAGATAAACTACAGAATTCGTCACTTCTTCAAACACCTAAAAGGCACTGTGTTTATGTTTTCTTGACAAGTGACCTCTTGTAGTCATACAGATAGAAGCAGCATGACATTGTTAAAGCGCCTCTTGCATGGAAGTTTGGGTTTACTAAGGGTCTGACCCACAGACTGTATAAAAGAAGTGGACATAGTCAGCGTGACGTCACCCATTGGTTTGTTTGTGGCTGTCACCAAGACATTTTTAGGCGACCAAAATGTTGCAATTAACTTTCATGAACTGCAAACACACTGTTAAAGGGTTAAAGTTGTAAGACGAAAACACAGACAACTCCCAGACCGGACAACAACGCCATATCATAAATATTACAAAAAAAATAATTTACAGATTTTGATAGTGACAAAGGATGTGCTGGATCCAATCAAATAGGTGCCTGTCCTAATCTGGCATGTCCCGGATCATGTTCCGGCAGGATCCGGCACAAATTAAGCCCTGGCTGTA
This sequence comes from Helicolenus hilgendorfi, assembly GCA_916700815.1. Lineage (NCBI taxonomy): Eukaryota > Metazoa > Chordata > Actinopteri > Perciformes > Sebastidae > Helicolenus > Helicolenus hilgendorfi. The sequence goes on along the minus strand of CAKALG010002119.1, from coordinate 2,203 downwards.
TAATATTTGATGTAATTTTAGAGTAAATTACTGGCTAATATAGTTGCATTACTTTCACAGCAAGTTACTGTTACATTTGTACAGTAAATTATAGTAAAATGACTGTATTCTGACTGTATTACTGAGATATGGCATTATGTTGCTGCAGAATTACTGTACTGAACTATGATTTTACAGAGCAAAGACGATTAAATGCAAGTCCAAAACTGATAAAACATAATAAGGGTGTCTTACTTTTTAATAGGCTGCCACTGCTGGTCTCTCACAATTTTGAGAAATGACCACAGTGAATGTGAATGCAAAGGTAAATGCTCTTTAAAGTGACAAACAATATTATCTATTGTGAGCATTTTTGGGGAAAAAGAAGTTTCATTAAAAACTTTAACTTTAAGTTTTTTTTTCTGAACAGGTATCATAATATTTTTTTCATAACCACACTCATGTCATCTTGTTTGACCTTCCATATTTTTAGAGGTGTTTGCACACACTCTGCAAACATGATATTTTCTCACCTTTAGAAGGAGCCATTTCACTCTTCCTGAAAAATTGCTGCGGCTATATAGTCCATCACAATAAACATGAAACCTGATTCTCTGCTTTATCTTCCTACTCAGCCAAAGTTGACATGACTTCTTAATTGGGGAAGCATTTATTACCCCGTACAGCAGGTAATTTTAGGCTTGGTTTAACATCCCATTTTATTAAATTGAGTAAATGTTAAAAGTAAAATATCAGTTTATAGAGGGCAGATTTAAGGTCCCAAAATTACATAAATGCCATCTTAATGTCACGCATGTTCAAATATACATATGCACATACAGTACATGCTCACACACTGCACAAACAAAACCTCTGAATAGACTCACACCTGTTCTGTAACGGAGACATATCACATGTACGAGTGTTTTGTTTATTCATTGCTCAGAGAAATTCTTTGAATCCTCCTCTTCTAGATCAATCTAGAAGATACACATTCATGACTAATGATTAATGCCTTGTTCATGGGAGATGGGAGTAAATTAGACTCACCTTCACGACCACAGAGTCAACACCTCAGGAGGAGAAGGCCGTGTATTTGGTGACGAAGAATCTGGAAAAACACACACAGGCAGAATGGCGAGATTATATTGTGTCTTCGGGCCGACAGATTATAAAGAGGATAAAGCTTTCATAATGTGGGGATAAACACATTACACATCAGTAAATCTTGATTTTTATCTAACAGAGATGCTCCTGTGATGTCACAGATCACTGTATCGAGAAAATGACTAACAACGGGAGACATATTTTTAATGAAAAAAACTGCATTACAAAAAATCCCCTCTATTCACACGGCTGAAGAATCGCTGAAGAAGTAGAGGCCCCGCGTTAAAGATAAATAGAGCCGTTACTGAGGTTTTGTCACAGCACAAAGAAGCTGTTTATAGCACCGAGGCCTCGGATAAACCGTTTTTCTGGCCCAACAAGGTAAATGAAGCATAATTGGAAGCCCATTACCAAATTGAAAAACGGGTGGCTTTTGTTTTAACTGTGTTAGAATCGAACTGAGGGCGCCTCTCCCACTCTGTAAACCTGCATCAAACTGCAGGGCTCAATAATTATAATGTTCAGGATCCTTCTGAGGGGCGAAGAAAATCAATAGACTAAGGACAAAGAACCTATAGCCATCACTTAATTCTCTTATCACTGTGATTTAGGGGAAGAGGAGGATGTTAAATAACTGTAAATCTTCAGCTATGACTTTGAGGGTGCTTTATGGCAGTTCTTACAGCGTCTCCCAGACAGAATGTCCATACCTTCCGCAGACCACACAATTTATAGCTTTATTACCCTTTGTCTTAAAGAGCAGGGAGACATAGCAGGGAGGAAGGAGATAACAGCCCAGCGCAGGGGCGGTTGGGGGAAAAGAAAAAAAAAAGTCGGATGCCATCATCGACTGAGACATATCTCTGTGACAGGTTTACGGCTCAGGAGTAGGGCTTCTATTTGGGGATGGAAGACGAGAAAGCGTGGGTGTCCACACAACCAGCCCTCCCAAAACTCCCAATTGCACACATATCCCCAGACTGCAGCAACCCTGCCCCTGTGGAGGAGGCAAAATTAAATTTCTGACTTATCCCCTGATGATCAGATTTACTCTGCTGTTTAGTTGCCTCCACGCCGCCGCTGCCACCGTGCCTTCCTAGAGGTCACAGGGAGGACT
>CAKALG010002118.1:0-13320 GCA_916700815.1 Helicolenus hilgendorfi | reverse complement strand
GACACCTGCAGGGTGGTGGGTGCTGAGAGCTTGGGCGTGTTTGGATCAGGGACTGAATTTTCCTCTGAAGATGAGGAAAAGGTTTATGGCACGCTCCCATGAGAGTGTCTCCTGCTCTTTGAAGCTCCTGTCTTGGTGGCTGCTCTTATCTTGGGAAAGGATTATTTTATCTCCTCCTGTTCCTTTCTTTCTCTTCTTCTTCTCCTTCTTCTCTCTCGCTTTCCATCAACTCAGGTTTTGTGCGGATCTCTTAGGAGATCGCCTCGCCCTTGCTCTTTCACTCCACTCATTTCCAATTTCCCCCCTTTCAGAGTACACCCATCCCTCTTTTCACCCCCACTCCCCTCTCTCTGCTTCCTCTGCTGCACCCCACTCTCTCTTTTCTTTTCCCCTATCTCCTCTATTCTACCCTTCCAACACATGACAGACTGTGTAATTAATGAGCATCATAAACCTCTCTTTCTATTAGCTACCCATTAGTAAACCTGGCAAGCCTGTCATTTTGGACAAAAACACACAGCTCCTTCATTTGATCCCCACATCAAAGGGGGAACCCCACTGTTTTCGGCTGAATACACTAATTGTGTCCTCGTTCTGGATGGGGCTACACCCCCACCGCTTCAAAAAAGGAGCCAGTGCCGAGTGCAGATAGCAAAGAGAAGTACAGAAGCAGAAAGTATTGATTTAGGCCTAAATTTGGACGTTGGAAGAAATTATCAGTCATTCAGCGGCGCGCCTGAAAGTCTGCACAAGTGCGTGTTTATTTACCACACATCAATTCCTCTGTTCAGATTTACTGTAGACGCATTTTGCAAAAATAAATGTCAGTGGGCTTAAGGCCCTGTTAGGAGCGTTTTATATGCTGCTGTTGAGATTAAAAGGAATCTTTAAGTGGGATTCTCCTATTTTACACTACAAACCAATAATGTAAAGTACGGGATCAGCAATCTTATTAAAATCTCGTCTGGAAGATTTTTTAAAACTCTGATATTTGCATTTATTGTAGTCTCACAACCTTCAATGTAATTTTTTGCAGTTTAATGAAATGAAATGAAATGAAATGTTGTGCTAATGTGATGAAGCAAATTAAGATCAAAACCGTAGAGCTGTTACCGTAAAGCTGAAGTTATATTTTCCATGTCCGCAGTTAAATTTCATCATCAGAAGGTGTAAGCGTAGGCTTTGTGCGGACATCCGCCACTTTGTTGTGACCACGTGGACTTGTCCAGACTTTTCCGTGTGGCCACTACACTACAAGTGGTAGTGTAGCGAGCTACTGCGCATGTGTGAAACACGTCCTCCAAGCGGACAGTATAATGGTATGTGTCCACAGGATCCGTCCTTTCCACGTTTCCCATTCATTGTTTATGTAAGCATCCGTGCAATGCATTGTCGTAGTGTAGCGTTGCGTTTCGAGAGACGGGCGTCACCTTGGCCGCTCCTCATTTGCATAAAGTTAAGCTCTAGGCTAATTTATGCAAATCAGGGGCATCCGGTGTGACTCGCCGCCTCTAGAAACTCCCGAGAAACTTTTCAACTAACAGTTGACGATCCAAAATAAAGACACGCGTAGGCTGTGTGCAGACGTCCACAAACCGCCACTTTGCTGTGACCGTGCGGACTTGTCCAGACTTCCATGTGGCCATCTACTGCTCATGTGTGGAAGGCGTCCTGGAATGAGTTTTTGTTTGATAGTTAAGTTTACACCTAATTTTATTGAAACTGCACTATTTAACACATACACGACCCATAATTTTGAAGATTTGTAATCTTAAATATGTGCGTTGCTACAAAAAGATTGAGATAAAAATTTCAAATATAAAAATGTTAAGCCACATGCCTGTCATGTGTGTGCATATTATTTCTCTTGTATGCACTGCCACATAAAATTACAGTGTTAATGTTCTTGTGAGGCATCAAATGCTCTCAAAGGAAGGAGCTGCTGTCTGGTAGTTAGTTTCTATTAATACATCAAAGGTGTTATTAAAAGTATACGGTTGCATCTGCTTTGACATTGAATTTTACTCCACTTAGCAACTAAGAAAGTATTAGTATAAAATAAAGTACACCAATGTGTCCAGGAATATTGTGAATCCAGGTCATTTCCATTGCTTCCAGTATGCAGAATGGCAAACGCATGCCAGGCTGTCTTTCCCTCCTCGCCTGACACATCACACGCTGGGCGACCACAATGGGCTGAGTCACCGCCGCTGCAGGAATCAACACTGTACTTCAGTCGCGATTGTCTTCTGCCCTTTATAACATCTATGCCCTTTTGTTCCTCAAGATAAAGGCAACAGTCACATGTTTGAGCTTTAAGCGCCCTGCAGCTGCTCTTCTCTCCCGCTATAGGCTTCACATCCCCCTCCTCACCACCAGGCATCGTTCCCTCCGGTGGGCTCTCCAGGCATCAGGCCCCTAACATTGTTACAAGGACATAAACACAGACAAACCATTAGATCCCCCTGAATCTGGCCGTCTGAATGCCCCCCATTATGCCTGTTTCCAAGGAGAATGCCGAGTTTTATGGTGGAATGAGCTGGAGTCGGCCACCAAAGTAGGAGCTCCCCCAGGTCAATAAATACCTACATCAATCAGGCAGGTGTCTAAAGAATTTAGCTTTTGTTCAATGAAGCTTTTTTCGACCATAAAAGAAGAAACACAACAGAAATCAGGAGACAGATTTCCACTGGATTTGACAAATGCTTTAATAAGAGACAAATATTTACTTCATTTTTTTCCTTCACTGATTTGATGAGGTGTCGAGCTAAAATAACTGCATCCCACGATAATGGGGATTGATTGGAGGTTTGGGGGTTCGTGTTCATGAGATGGAACTCCAGCTTTAAACCCCCGCCACCTCCTCTCTCGCAGGCATCAAAGGCGAAGCTTGGAAATAGGGCCCGCAAAGCCATCTCTCCGTTGGCCTCTTCAAAGGACAGGAAGTGTGTCAGAGGGACAGGCCTTCTTTCCCAGCAAATTCAGGCGAGTTGCTATAATAACAAGCTCATCTGTGTGTCTGCGGCAGACTAGTTCAAAGGGGAGCCTGATTCCTCCTGGTACAACATGTGATGATAGAGTCAGGATGCGGAAACCACTGTTTAGCAGAAATGCAACCGGAGGGCTGTCCAGTGTATAGTCACATCCCCAAAGATGTGAAAATTGGGGCCAGATTACATTTTTGATCTTGACTTCCCCAGAAATCACCAACCAACTTAGTTATATTTGCATATGTCACCTTTGGCTATTAGCTGCTTAACTATGTGCAGGGATTTATAGGACTTCCTCTGCAGGATGTTGGTGTATTAAAGTCTATGAAGGCTCAAGCTGGATTTACAGTTGTGCGTTAAGGTGTTGCATATAGCCTATGGCGTATGTGTCTAGGCTCCTTAGATAGATATATAGTCTTCCAATGTGCTGGAGGCATATGGATACAGGCTGGGAAAGCCAAGCCTGTAAAATTTACAGGCCATACCACCCAACCATGTGGCAGCCATCTCCTAAAATGGTGATATATTTTACCATTTCAAGCAGCTCTTCAACAAGTCTGTTTGTTTCTACAGATGTTGAGTTTTAAGATTAGGTCCTAAAATTGAACAAAGCCTCCCCAAAGATTTTAATCTGCTGTTTTTAGACATAAAAGGGAAAAAATACAACCATGACACAGAAATGACAAGAGAAGAGTTTTGATCTAAAATTAGACATGCAGCGTTTGAAAAACATGGCGTGTTTTTTTGCAACTTGATTGATAACATAAACGCTTCCAAGTTGCACCAGCTGACAGCCAACAGAAAAGCTTTTTGATTTGTTGCTAAGTGTATTATTAAAATTAATTTAAGAGTACTGTTTTTGAAGATGCACTGTAATCTAATATTACAGTACAATAATGTAATACGCTGTTTTTTAATATGCATTTCATTCCTAACGATGGCACGAATGAGTTCTCTTTGACGGTTGCATTTCAGTGAAAAAGAATAATGTTGCTAATCTGGGATCATTCGACAGTCATAGATTGAAGATTGAAAAACAAAACCACAAACACATAGGTGTAAACTTAAAGCAGCAGTGGGTAGAAATGGAGCAAATATAATTAAAAAAGGTTATTTTTATAAAATGGTCACTATATTCTGACAGTAGTGCTTGAGACAGGTAATCTGAAAAAATGAATGTGCCTCTGTGTCTTTCGGTGCTCCTAACGGCATCTGCAAGATTGCACAGACCGGAGGAAAACAACCAATCAGAGCCGAGCTGGAGCCTTGCCATCTCTGAGCAGCTGTCAATCACTCGCACACTCTGATCAAACGGTCAAACTAGGCAGCGCTATGATTGTATAGATATGATGTTTTGCTGTAAAATGAGAAAGTTTGTGACCCGGCAGCCATGTTGAGATCAGTTGAGGAAATACTAAGCACTGCCCACCAGCTGCAGCACAGCCAATAGGAACACTCTCTCTCTCTCTCTGAAATGACCTGTGATTGGCCAAAGTCTCCCATCACGGGCTAGATTTTCTAAAGCCTGAAAACAGAGCTGTGAGGAGGAGAAGAAGTCTAGTTTTCTCTCCGAACACTTGAATTACAATATGCTGAAAGGTTATTATGGAATTTTTGGCCCAATGATGCCAAAAACATTCTGCCTACTGCAGGTTTAACTCATGTTTGGACCATGCATTGTTAATTATTAAACTCTGGTGTGGTTTCTCTTAAGAATTTCTGAACCTTTACCAATGCTTTCTCACAGGATGATGCTCACAGTGTGTATCATATTGAGCCACTAACAGCATGGCATGACACGACATGGCACAGTGGCGCCTCTGTCTTTTATTATATAATTGAAGACTTTAAAATAGTCTGTTTTCATCTGCTGCCTCAGTCCAATAACAATGTGATTTCTTAACCTTATTCTGCTGTCAAAGAACCCAACAGACAGACTGACCACAGCAGCACACATTATGATGTGACTTTGTCCCTGCTAATGTCCTGGGCCCCTGTCTGCAGGAATCCGTCAGTTTAGGGAACCATTAACAATACTGAGAGCGTTTGCATGCACTTTCTTGCTTGCAGTGTGGGTGGAGGTGTAAATCCTGATCTTTCAGCGATTTGAAATTAAACTTTTCTTTACACCTGATCTGTGCTTTGAAGAGACAGCTGAGCTGCGTCAAGTTAGACAGAAAAAGTCCATTAAAACAGGAAGTTATTACATTCATTTTCATAGTAATAAAATATGAAGTTGACACAAAATGGGCTGCTGTGGAGTTGCTTTTCAACTACAAATAGGGTTACAATAGGCCTAATTATTATTACATTATTAATTCATAAGCATTTTAATCACTGCCCTTTTCTTTAACTATTTTCTGTTACTATAAATGGCAATTTTATGTTGTGAATGATGAATGTAAGACAGAAAAAATGATGAAAAATGACTGTTTTCATCATATCCCGACTATATAAGTCAAATCGGCTTTAAATAATGATAATTTATCACTCCATTTTCTCATTTCACATCCATTTACGGCTCAATTTTCAATTCACTCGCATTTTCATCACATCCATTCTTATCAATAATTTGTTGTTACTTCTACCTTATGGAGGACCACAAGAGTCACGTAAATAGTAAATAGAGCATTTACTTGATCATTAACTAATTGCACAATATAAATAGGCATCAATAAATGTGTTTACAAATTAATTTATTAATCTAGGAATAAATGGACAAAATTACAAAGCATTCCATTATTCTACATTTTAACGGGGCAATAAAAAGAAGAATTCTGAAAATAAATTTACAAATGAAATCCATCACTAAATAGTTCAAATTAAAAAGGGATTTACAAAAAACACCATAAAAAACAGTCATTAAAATGTCAAATATTGAAATACTTTGTAATTTTGTCCATTTATTGATATACCTACCAAAAAATACATTAGCGTGCATTTAAGTTTGAGGTGGCTGTAATTGACACCAGTATCAAGTGGCTACGCTACATTATATAAATTACGAAATCTCCTCTGACTGAGTATATTTCTATGATATAGTCCACTAAAAATGTTTTAATACGGTCGACTGTGTGAATATAGTTTCAATGAATGAACACATTTATTAACGCCTATTTTTATTATACAATTAGTTGTTAATCAATTAAATGCTCTATTACTATTCATGTGACTCTTGTGGTCCTCCATACCACCCCTCATCTGTATTTTTGTTTTTTGCTAATCATTATTGTGAAGCCAGTTTTATTGTGAAAGCGTTGACAGGAAGTGGTGTATTGTGATGTGTGTGTGTGTGTGTGTGTGTGTGTGTGTGTTGTCAGTGCAGTGTGCTCCGGATCAAAGGCTCTCTCAGCTCCCCAGTCATCCAGTCATCCGGTCCCGTACTGAGCGCAGCGCAGTCTGCTCTCCGTCTCCACGGACGCTCCTCTCTCTGTCTGGATATCGCAGCCGGTTTCTTCTTCTTTTTCCTCTCTGGATTATTATATTCTTCTGATGGTTTTTAACTCCAACTCGATGCATAGAAATGGGTAAACTGCACTCGAAACATGGTAAGGCTTCTTTATTCCTTTGGAGAAATCACATGTCTTGTGGATACTTTCCAGTAATTCATTGTCTTCTTCTGACTTTTTCTTTCTTTCACAAGCTGCTATTTGTAAACCGAGGGAGAGTCCAGAAGGTAAGCAGCTCTTATTTTTTTATTATAGTATATAATAATAATAATAAAAAAGTCTCATATTTGGGTCAGTTTTGTTAACAGCACAGCAAAATGTTCAGCTCATTATAGAGAGAGAGCAGCGACTCTGTGAAGATGTCTCATGGAAAACATGAGTGCAGCGCGACTAAATATGTAGTTTGTAGCTGCGTAATAATAATACGCTTCTTTGTTTCCAGGCGACAGTTTTGTAGTCAATGCCTGTTTGGCGAGGAAGGGAATCGACGACTGGCTCGTGAAGCAGAAATACTACTGCACGAGCTCTCGCCTCGAGCAACAGGACTGTCACCACAAGAATAACTGCGGTCTGACTACACGGGTGAGTACGAGTCGTCTGTGTCCACGAGGTTTACGCATTCATGTATGCCCAATAGACGCGGTGCCTGTGCGCATTTGTGCATAATTAGAACGAGGTTTTGTGGTGTTTTTGCAACCGTGCTCTTCTATCAGTAGTTTTGCATGAAGCTATACATTTAGTCTCCAGTTTACTCTTCCAATGCATTCAAAGTGTTGACAAACTTTCTCAAAGCTTTGCTGGTGGAAAACTTTATGGATATCCATTCATGTTGGCTGCACAGAGTGAGTTGCTGATATCAGATTTCAGCCATTCTGCCAATCAGTGATGTACTTAAAGTTGAAAATGCACACATAACTGCAAAACACACAAGCTGAACAAATGGACTTACATTTATATAGTGCTTTTCTAGTCTTCTGACCACTCAAAGCTCTTTACACTACATGTCATGCATTCAGACATTCACACTGATTGCAGAGGCTGCTAAGGTGTCAACTTCGCCCACCAGGATCTAATCTAAATACTTTATTATTGGTATTTTCTTTTTAATTTTAAAGGACATGTAATGTTTTATACTTCTGGTGAATATAATCCAATCAATCTTATTTCCATATATGCATTTTGTATATACAGTTCCCTTTGTTAACACCTTATTTTGAAAACCAGACATAGTCACACATGTGTACATTCACACACACTGATGGCAGAGGCTGCTAAGGTGCCAACTTTGCCCACCAGGATCTAATCTAAATACTCATTCACATACCGATGGCTATGGGAGCAATTTGGAGTTAAGTGCCTTGCTCAAGGACACATCGACAGCAGCCGGAGATTGAACCACCGACCTTCCGATTGGTGGACAACCTGCTCTACCCTCTGAGCCACAGCCGCCCCAACAACAAAACACCTTTTTCTGTTTCACTGTGTGGCAAAATGAATGTTTCCACTCCTTTGGTGGTAGATAACTCTCCCTCCACTCATGTGGGGAACAAATGTTGGTGCCATCCTATGTATGCACTTACTGATCTGAGAGGGAGTTTTTTTTGTCTTCTAGGGAACAATAGATCAAGCTCCGAGTTGAAAGCATTGCAGTGTGACAGTCTGGTGACAAGTGTGGATTGTAAAGGCTGGGGAGAAAAAATGTTGGAGGTCATGCTTGTTTTGTATTTTGGCATTGCCGTAAACACTGCGCTGTTGTTGTCAAGTGGGGAAATCCTTTGGAATTGCTTCAGAGGAGCCTTAAGCCTCTTTGGTTAGCGAGGCCTTCCTCAAAAGGCAGCATGTTTGAGGAATTGGAGCCCATCAAGCAAAAAAAAGGGAAATCAGTTCCTCCACCCACGATTCAGACCCTTTGAGCAGAAATGCATCTCTATATTACATACAGCCCACAATCCAGGATCTCTTTTACATTTTAGAGAACCAATTGTAGTATTGTGTTGTGATGTTTTGCGGCACGATTTTCCTTTTTAAAATACGTGACAATTCCTTTAGTTGCGCACCATTTTGAAAAAGTCCTGTCATCATTAAGGCTGGGACGATTCACCCATCTCCCGATTCGATACTATCACGATACTTGGGGTGCCGATTCGAAATGTATTATGATTTTTAAGTATTGCGATTCGATATCCTGATTTATTGCGTATTTTGTTTACTTTTTTATTAAATATATACGGTAAGAATGATTGATTTTCAGCATGTTTGTAGTCAGAGATGTCCTGAAGTCAAATATATCAGGAATTATTATTATTTTTTTTTCCAGCAACCCAATAATCAAAGAATGACGACATTTCCCCTCACAAATTAGTGGTATTTTCTTTTTAATTTACGAGGGACATGTAATGTTTTATACCTCTGGTGAATATAATCAGATCAATCTTATTTCCAAATATGTATTTTGTATATACAGTCGCCTTTTTTAACACCTTATTTTGAAAACCGGACGTAGTCACACATGTATACTTTCGCTAACTTCGCCAAGTCAGTCGCTAGCTCTTACCGTTAGCTTCGTTCTCTTTATATATCCATGGTCAGCTCCATCGGGGCCATTTGAATGCATTTAACATAAACGTCAGTATACGGGTGCTCTACGGTTGTAGCGTCGGCTGACTTGACCACGGAAATGAAAGTGACAGCTGGCTTGGACCGCATGTTACACGATAATATTTCCTGTCCATGACAGAGTTAGCATGCAGCCTTAGCCGTGATGTCTAGCTCTGCTTTTCCTGGTAATGTGTGAAACCCAAAGTGTTTCCATCCTTTACTGTATGTGTAGTGTTTACCACGTTGGATTTAAAATGGGAGTTGTATCTACGTGGACCCTCTGCCGTTTTGTACTTCCTCGTTGCGGCTCGCTGCGGTTTGTTTTGGTTGGCTTCAAGCGCTAACTTCCTTCTACCTCTGCATAGACACAAATGAAGCAAATATATCGATTCTGGCATTAAAAAAAATCAATTTCAATATCGTAAAAAAAAAATGCGATACATAGGTGAATTGATTTCTTTTTCCCACCCCTACTCATCATTAGCATGTAGCTGCTTGTTGAAGTAAACAGTCAATCTTTCACTTCTCTTTCCCTCTCATTTGCTTTTTATGACTTTTGCTCATGCAGCATGCAGCCGTTCTTGTGTAAAGGTCATGTTATACCATGCACTTAAAGTGATTATCATGCAAGCACGACACAGCTGCACATGGATTCTTGAAAAAAAAACGAGCCGCTGGTATGAGGATTTATTTGCATGCTGGTGAGGAGAAGGCAAGCATCAAACTTGGGGAAGTTTTAGGCAACAGAAATATCTACTGATTCCCGTCTAAGTCAGGTCTAAAGCCCACCATTGTTGATGTTTTGTCTTCTGCGGCGAGGTGTTTTTTGATAGCTATGCTTTGCCTGAAGGGCAGCCATGGTGGGTTAGTGATGAGAGAGGTAGCGGTCACTTTATGAATGTCTATTAAGTGTGACGTGCGAGCGGTTGAGTGTGGTACATGTGTTGGAAGGGTGGAACTGGCTTTACATGTTGCACCCACATGGTGTCAAAGTTGCTAATCCCAACATGTGCCCAAAGCTGCTATAAACATCTTCATATAGTAACAGGATCCCACTCACTTCAGTTTGTGCGTCTCTGAGCCATTCTTTGGAGATTAGCTCTATGAGAAACACCTGAAACTCTGTTTCTTTACTAGAGCATGTGTGGATGCCGCTGCAGCAGTAAAGCAATGCCATTTACATGGCTGCTTATGTGCTGAGTGGGCTTCATACGCTTTGGGCAATTTAAGCATTTAAAACCCACATTATTACCATGCAATTACCATACATTATTACCACGAAAACAAACATTCATTATTTTGTTCCTGGAAGTATCCGTGTGCTGCTTTTCCCACCAACAGTGATGTGTGAAGTTTTGGCCCGGGATGGATCAGAAGCCCCCGCTGAAAGGGTTGGATGTTTTTGAAAAAAAAAAAAAATTGGAGTTAGTGGAGCTCAGTTTCTATAAATAATTCAAGTCTGGGTGCCTAATGGCTTTTATAGCTCAGAGGGAAAATGAATAAAAGAAGAAAGGTGTTTCCGCCATCAATATGTATTTGGGTGCTTTTCCCTTTTGTTTTGTGATTATAAAGTGAATCCAAAATCTTTAATAGTTAATGTTCAAGTTTAAACCATTTGTTTGCTTCTTGTTGTGTTTTGAGTGTTATAGAACACATTTCTACACATTTATGAAGTCATGGTTTGAATAAGCAATGCACAGAGCGGGTAGAAGAGTCGCTGTTCACGCTTTTGACATTGCAACAATCAAATTTCCACTTTGATTTCTAAATGGGACAATTCAATGTTGAGTCTATTCTCACATGGCACGGCACGAGAACTCTGGATATATTAGCCATTTTTTTAGTGCAGGGCAGTGATGAATTTTAAAATAAGGACATGACAAAATTAGGGCTGCCCCCTCTTAGTTGATTAGACAATTAATCAGTCGTTTTGATCTTAGTCGACTAAGACTTCTTTAGATGATAAATCGTTTTTTTATGCTTTTTTCATGCTAAATAACTTATTTCTAAGACACTTGTGAACCCATCACAAGATTTAAAGTGGTGCTTTTGTGAGATTCTTTGTGGAGAAACTGTTTTACAGATCTGTTGATTTAATCAACCACGTCAAAATCATCGATTAGTCGACAAAGTGTTGAGTCAACTTAGAATTTCTTTGGTCGAGGACAGCTGTAAAAAAATGTTAACAGTTCTTGCACAGTCTGCTCCATTCTGTAATTAAATGGTTATCTTGCCAGTGTGCTGATCATCTGGACTTCTGCACCCCCACAAAGTTTCACAAAACCTTAAATGTAAATTCTCTCAGCAATCTGATCATCAATTGGATACGACAAAGTTTACGAGATGTGTTCTATAATACCGCTGGCCTGCAAAAAATAGCTGTAGCTGTTAGTATCTTTCCTAAAGCTTAAAAAAACATTTAACTTTATACTGGTAGTTCTTACATTTGTCATAAGTGTAAGCACTATGTGAAATATTATGAGTACAACATTTATGTTTTAGGGCATTAATGGTGTTTTATTTGTTAATTTTGCTGCTTTTTCATATCAGAGCTGTTAAAGAAGCGGTACGCTACATAAACGTTATGAGGTCCCAACGTTTCCAGAGTATTTATGGATTAAATTCCACACGTGAAAGTCATTTTACTTCAAAAAATATACTCATAAAAATGATAAATTATCCGAATGATCTCAAATTTTTAATTACTCTTATTGTAATGAAGTCGTCTGTAAAGAAAATATTCACCGTATTACGATTATTAACTCGACCCCACGGTGCTTTCAGATTAAAACAGAAGCTAACCTCTTAGGTGAGAGAATGTGAGTCAACTCTCTTAGCTTTAAAAGCTGTCTATATTGTATAGAATACCTGGTGAGACAGTTATTTATAGCTGCTGTTCTTTGAGCCCCCCTCCCAGCTGAACCAGGGTCCAGGAGAATGTGGGTCGGGTGTCAACAGTAGGGAGCCCACGCCTGGAATTCTTTTGATCCGATCTTTTCCAAACCGTATTCCCTGTAGGAACAATGCCGGCTTCATACCAGTCATTGTTTTGAAGAGCTGCTAGTGCTCACATTAGCAGTTTGTCTTCATTAATGGTTTTAAATTGTGGCATAAAGATGCACTTGAGCTCTTAATGATGTTTCCATGCAGACTCTACACCCATTCATGAGTTCTGCAGTCATTTGTCAGATGGAGTTTTGTTTGAGCTGCTTGGCAGACAGTGAGTGAGTGGTGTGGGCAGGTGGATCTGGTCTCAACACATGAGATCCAGGTCACGTGAGCCTTGGCACACTTTCTCCCCCTGTGTACAGCATGGTGTCTACACCTACCCGCACATTTGATATGTTATGTGCACCCTGTAGAATTATGTCGCTGACATAGACATCAATAGGGCGGAGGGTTCTCACAACTTATGACTTGGAAGTTCAAATTTCGGTTGGTTAGTTTATTAGGTTGCTTCTCTTGGCATCAGATGAAAGATCCATTATGTTACTAGCATGTCAAGTGTAACTAAAATAAACATTTTTTAATGGTTATTCCTCCCAAGGTTACCCCTTTTCTATTCTTAATATCCCCTCCCCCTCCTCTGGTTCTCCCCTCTCCTCCTCTCTCCCCTCCTAGCCTCCATCTGTTTCTTGCGTTTACCCCGTGGCCCTGTGTCGGTTGTGGCTGATGAAATGAGACTGCATTTCAAGTGGGCCATGCAGGGAGGTGTTTGTAGTGACACTGATGGCTCCTCCTCTGCTGTGAAGCCCTACCCTCTGTGTAGTAAAAGCCACCTCCAGTCTTCCCAAGCTGCTGCTCTTACAAAGCTTATATATATATATATTTTCAAACTGTGTTTCCATCAACTTGTATGGAAGACAAAGGTACGTCTGACGACAGAATGCAACTCAAACGTGAATCACAGTGAAACTTCTGCCCCCAACCCCCTTGTCTCGCAGTTGGTTGCCAGCCCTTTGATTTTATTTTATTTTTTAAAGTAGAAAGGTTTTTCTTTTTTTTGGAAGTTGGCCTAAAGCTTTTAAACGCATTCCCTCAGCCTCCAAGTCTGATAAAAGACATGGCAGGTTTTTGCGCCCCCTTCGTCTTTCGCTTTTTCCTGTTGTGCTTTTTCTCTCCTTGTCGTTTCCACAAAGCGAGGGCCCTTGTCTCGAAGCTGAAAGCACCTTTCAAATGCAGACTCCTCTTCCTCTTTCTCTCCTTCTTTTCTGTCCTCTCCCTGTGCGTTTTTCTTTTCCCACCGGCTGGCCTCTTGTGCGTGCTGCGTGACGTATGCCCCT
>CAKALG010002109.1:0-13445 GCA_916700815.1 Helicolenus hilgendorfi | reverse complement strand
CACTGAACTACAACAGACGGCTGCAGGCGAGCCAAGCGCATCAGCTCGACGGGAGACCCGTGCTTGCATCACCTCCGTCTATTTTTAGAACCACTGCACCCACCTTCGTCTTCTAAGCTCCCTCTGCATTCAAAGTGTTATCTCAAGTGTAAACTGTCACAGAAGGTGCAGCATTTTATCTTTTTTTCCACAGTATTATTGTCAATTGTCAAGAATGCGGTCTGGAACTGAGCCTGGCTACAGAACAGTATATGTGGCAAGGCGTTCTTGTCCCAACTCGTCACATACTGACACTTTGTCAGACCCCTCAGCGTCACTCTTTTCGGTCACAGTAAACACGTGAATAAACCTGCAGTTGTCAGAATGTTTTTGGCATCATTTGTAAAAAAAATCCATAATAACCTTTCAGCATATTGTAATTCAAGTGTTCTGAGAGAAAACTAGACTTCTGCTCCTCCTCATGGCTGTTTTCAGGCTTTAGAAAATCTAGCCTCTGACGGGAAACTTTGGCCAATCACAGGTCATTTCAGAGAGAGAGCGTTCCTATTGGCTGTTCATTCAACGGAGGCAGCTGTCAATCACTCGTGAACGCCGATTAAACGGTCAAACTAAGCAGCGCTGATCAAATATGAATCAATATTGTGTTACTGTAATGCCTATTTCTCACCTCAAATGTTTTCAGAAAACATCTTGTTGTGTCGCTGTAAAATGAGAACGTTTGCTCCGGCTGGTGGGCGGTGCTTGATATTTCCTCAACCGATCGGTAAACTACAAGATGTTTCTGAAAACATTTGAGGTGAGAAATAGGCATTACAGTAACAGAACATTGATTCATATTTGATCAGCGCTGTCTAGTTTGACCATTTGATCAGAGTTCGCGAGTGATTGACAGCTGCTCAGAGATGGCAGGCTCCAGCTCGGCTCTGATTGGTTGTTTTCCTCCAGTCTGTGAAATCTTGCAGATGCCGTTAGGAGCACCGGAGGACACAGAGGCACATGATTTTTATTCAGATTACCTGTCTCATGCACTACTGTCAGGATATAATGACCGTTTTATTAAAATAACTTATTTTTAATAATATTTGCTCCATTTCTACCCACTGCTGTTTAAACGACCCCTCGGTTTCGTAGCTGTAAACACGTGCTTTATCTTTTGAAGTAAACAAAAACACTTTTTTAGGTTCAGGCAATAAAACTACTATGGTTTAGGAAAAAACAACATGATTGGGCTTAAAACTATGAATGTACAGCGAAAATGACGCTGAACGTTGTGAACCGAGGACATGAACGAACAGCTAATTGTTATGGGACGCACGGGACACGAACAGCGGTCTCCTGGATGAAAGCCGTGTGTTTGTTGGACCCCGTCCACCTCCACTCCCGCCCAGTGTGTGTCTTTTTACTCTTTAAAATACGTCACCACTCCCGGCCCACTTTCCCTGAGCGTTTAATATTGACACAGATGGGTTTACATTGTAGTTAACGGAACAACTGCTGCGTCTCATACCGACGCTAAAGGGTGCCGTGACAAAGCGTCTGTATTTGACACCCTGGGAATGAGTATGGACTGTTTGTGCACACAATGTGAATTATGCAGATGCAGAACAAACAGAGTCTGGTTTTTCATTTCAGAATACAGCAGGTGTTTCCACTGAACACTCCCTCCTCTATGGATGAAGTTGTTCTAATAAGTGAAATCATCTGCTGTAATCTTTGAATGAAAATAGTCGCCTGTCTGGTCTATTCCTGCTGCACGGGTCCCTGTGAGTTTATAATTAGAAATGCCAATAATGTGCACATTGTGTTTAAGAGAAAAGAAGCAGGAAATGAGACTGTCAGTTTCAATGATGCAGGCGTTTCCCCTGTAGTTATTTTTCTGGAGGAGATAATGAACAGTCCCAGGCTTTGGCACGACAGCACGTCAAGCAAGAAAGACTGTGGAACGGCAACAGCTTGGTAAAGATAGGCTCCTCCGACTGCCAGCGTTGGACAGATGGAGGGAGCAAGAAGTGATGTGACAGAGGTGAAGATGCAGCGTGAGTCCAAGGAAATGAGATGGAAAGAGACGGAATAGGAAGTGAGAATTAAAGGAAACGTGCGGAGACGGTGTGAGGATGATGATGCATTGTCAGATTTAGTGATCCACGGGGGTGAGCAGGTTGTCATGGAAAAACCCCAGTTAGATGTGATACTGTAATTCCCACCCAATAATGAAACAGTGAAGAAAAGCACAGTGAAGTGTTCATACTGTGTGTTTGAAGAGCTTCTCTGATGTAAAGCAGAGGAAGTATATAAATAGCTTTTACAGCTTTAATTTAATACAAAATCCTCATGTTTGGAGGTTAATTAGTGAGAATATGTGTCTATATCTGCATCTGGAAGAATGACAGTTTTCTGTGATGTCCTAAATACTCCAGGAGGAGAGTATCCTCCAGATTAAATTGAGATGCTCGTGTAGCTGTGGGTGTACAGGTGTATAGATGGTGTACGGACATTTTCTCCCGCTAACAGCCGTGGATGATAACTCCCTGTCTCGGATGGACATTTTTATCAAGATGTCATGCAAATTTCAAGCCATCCATCATTTTTTACATAACCTTACATCTTTTCTGGGCTGGACTAAAGTCAGAGCCACTGTGGCATCACACTGCCATCCAATGGACACACAGAGAAACTGTCTGCTCTGCTGAGGATGGTTGTGAGAGCTGCTGCATCACCCATGCTAATAGATAAACTATTCAGTCATCACATTACCTCTGACTTTTTGCTGGGTGATGCTGCAGGCGACACAGAAAATAGGGCCTATTTAATAGGCTACGCGGTTATGTTGTTGTGGGCTTTTTGGGGTAATATTTCAAAATAAAAGTATTAAAATAATAGTAATAAACAGTAAAAGTTATACATGAAGACAGCTGAGAAGAAGTGCTGGGTCTTTGTGGTAATCACATACAGGTGCTCTTTGGATCCGACATAGGTCTTCATCAGGGTCATTCAGCATGGAGTGACCTGTGTCGGTCGCAGCGCTTTGGTCATTTTAAACAATTATTGCCCTGTAAAATAAAGGCATTTGCATTTTGTAGTTTTTTTTAGATCATATTCCACCCATGCAATGAGCCCTTCACAAGATTGAATAAGTAAAAGTTATACATTTTGAATATTTCTTCCTTCATTTGGGACATCCCTGTAGATGGATGGCGCCCCGAGCATTCGCCTGTACCACCTATGCCTATAGGGCCAACTCTGCTCCAACTGGTAGTCGTATGAATACAAACTTAAACAAAGAACCTACTGATCGAAAGAAAAAAAATAATTCCATTATTGTTATGTCTTGTATGAAAAACATTATTGCAACTCTATCCTCTTTTACGTACACATTTGGAACATTCTTGGTGTTATTATAAAATACGGAAAAGCAGCTGAATGTTGCAACATTAAATTATCCAGAGGATGCAATCTTGTTTTGTAATGATCAAATAACTTGCTTACAGGATACAAAGCATAAACCTGATATACAGTAGAAACACTATCTGATGTTAACTGTACATGTTAGCAGTCGACCTATCACTCTGGAGTCACTCCTCAGCTGCAATGTGCGGCGTCTCCTAGCAACAAAGACCTGTTTACCTGCAAATCCACCACAACTGAACAACCACCTGGAGTTACAGGTACGTCTGGGGAGTAAGTGAAGCTTTCCTTTCTTCCAGGGGTAATTTATATCTGGTGTAAATGAATATATCTGTAGCTGTGCTGCAGTGCTGCTGAACTTTTCTCCTCACTCACACAGTGTTTGATAAAGAGAGCACTTATTGCATTATTTGCTACGGACTCTGTAATCACTTCTTCAGAGAGTTCTGTTGGATTCTGTCAAAAATAAAGAGAGTTACACGTTGTTTGCTGCTTTTGTTTTTGTGGTTACAGCACTGTGCACATGCCCAGAGGACTTTTGCCATCCATCACTGTTGTCAGAGAGCGTTTCCATTACAGCAGTCACAGATGGCTGAGCAGGGGAGGATGGTCACGCCGACTGTTGGAGCAACAGGCAGCAACACAGTCAAAGTCTACGACACTTATTATGGTGAGAGGAGGGGAACTTTTAATTCAGAAAGTCTCAGCATAAACATTAATAACTTTTATCACACTGATTCGGATTCAGATTTGGATTCTGATGGCCATTTTTTGTATGACTGTCTCAGACCCCGGCAGGGCGAACTTCACTTCTTATTTCGGACGCCCCGGCCTGTCGGGCTTCACATCAAACCACAGACCAGCCATATATTACAAGCCCAGTTTGGACCTCATTGACAACCCTCAGTTTGGGTAAGTGTCCGGGCAAGTGTATGAAAATTAAACTAGTAAATTAAACAGTTGATTTCTAGTTTAAAAAGCCCAACACAGGTGTTTTCAATCACCCTGTCTGATTGGACGTCTAGTCAGGTGGAAGCTGGGTGGAGCTGCGTGAACTCTGTGCACAAGTCAGTGAGATAAAAGTGTAAAATGAACATCAGACAATCATAACGTAAGTGAAAACACCTGTGTCGGTACCAGTGTTGAGCAGTAATGCAGAATTGTAATATTATTACTTTCCGCAGTAACGAGTAGTAAGTAAGGGATTACAATTTCCAGTGAAAGTAATATAGTAATATAACGAGTAATGTAACTAATTACTTTTGATACCAAATTACTTTTTAAAGGAATAATTCATAAAAAAAAAAAAAAATTATTACACTTCCTGAGTAAAGGGAAGAAACTTTAAAGGGTCAGTTCATCACAACATGTCTCCCAGTAGGAAAAGCACAGGTGTGAATAATAAAGATAATGATGGCTAATTTCCATTTAGCTGCGTTGGATTCAGGGTCCTGGTGTTGTTCATGCTGGCTCACTGTCACACTGTCATAGCTTACTGACACTCGAGTAAAAGAGTGTCGCCATTAATGTTATTAGTAACCTGTGCCTTTCTTACTAGTCAACGAGTCTGCTGTGAAAAGGCCGATAGACGTGATACTTGTTCAGCCCTAATATGTTGAATGTTAAGGGTGTCGCGTGGTATATACGGCATTTACTATAACCGTGATAATTAAAAATGAAATATTGATATCATGTTAATAATACACACATGATAATATTGTGTAAATAATCCAGCATCACAATCAATAGTGGAAATGTACACATCACCAAGGGATTTTAAGAATAACAAAGAAAAAGAAAGTACAATAACCCAATAAAGGCTCTCTGATGGCGTACTTAATTTTCCCCAACTGGAGGAACAACATGGTGTCACTGAGCCACGTCTAGTGTAAATTTCCAGTATAAAAGTATCCTTCTTCTGGCCAGTAGTACACAACAGCATTACCAAGGGAATGGGACTCTTGGCACGCTGAAAATTGCTTTTGGATCCATTTTGTTCATTTTCCAAAAAAAGAGACAAAATGCACAATAAACATTTCTTTTTTGTACATCTTTTTTTTTAAAGATATCGCAATAATATCTTTATCTGGAATTCTTTTTTGGATTATTGTTTAGGGTAAATCTGATATTGTGACAGCCCTATTCAATATAATGTCAATCGAGCACTGTCTGTACATCCTAACATTCGTGAGAAGAGGTCTAATCAATCACCTGTGTGAATTAACCATGGGAGTGCAGGGCTTTTAAGACGGGTATGGGAGTGGAGGCATAAACCCTAGAGAGGGATATCTTTAAAGCCCTGCACACTCATGGTAAATCCTCACAGGTGATCTTAATCAATAATCAGGCAAATAAAAAAGATACTTTAAAGATACCTGCATGGTTAGAAACCACTAGAGACAATAGAGCATGAATAGTTTTGTAATTTGGGTGAACTGACACACACAAGAACATTTTGATAGCAAAGTTTCTTTGGTGTTTGCATTTTTGTAATCCAACTTCCTGAACTGATTAAACTGACAACTGAAGCAACTGTTCCTCTCTAGCTTCATTAAGCCTGTTTCCTCAAATAACTGGTGTGTTGTTTTTTTGTCTGCAGACTCCTGTTATCTGACAGTTTCACGTCTCAATCTAAACTACACTACCAGCCTCGCATCCAGTCGGATTTTTCGGGGTCTTTGCCAAATGTCGTTAACAATCCCAGAGACAGCGGCTTCCAACGGAGGAGTCGTCCGGAACCAAAAGTGACTGCGCAGGGAAAGGTAGGACACAGAAAGATGTTGATAAGCATCACATGTGCATACTAAGTAGTACATTTCTTATTATCTGTTTTCATGATTATTTCTCTTCAGACAGAATACCAAAGATTGTTTGTGCCACATCGTCTCACACCAGCAGGTAAAATAATAAAGTTTATGCCCATCTAAAGTTTCAAAACTTGACAAATAGAAATAAATGATGTGAGAAACACAAAAACATAATAATTATATTCTAGGCTGCTTCTTGTGAACTGATGGCGTTTCTAAATGGTGCATTTACACTGTCGCACTTCCTCCAGTTTCCCAGAGACATGTGATTGTGGGTCCAAGAGGAGATAGTGGTTTCACGGAGGGAACCAACCTTCAACTAATCACATTTAAGGACAAAAGAAGCTGCATGGTAAGTTTGAAAAAGAACCATTCTTGTAAAATGAATCAGTGTCAGTAATCACACAGTAGGTATACCACTTATGTTTTATGTATGTGTCTGTCTATCTATCCCCAAGCAACATCTACTGTCACTTCTTTGTCTGATGTCCAGGTTAAACCTCTCCAGACTCGCAGCTCAGTGATGAAAAAGGACTTCATGCCACCATCATTTCTGCAGGTTGACCCACATATCTTATCCACTCTGACCTCTCTTTTGAAAGGATGCAGTTTGTAATATTATTTTCTAGAAGCTGTGAGGTTTAACAGCATCTTTCTCTGCTTGTGTTTGAGGACACCGAGGCGGAACCGAGCCTGTGCAGCAACTATTTTTCTCGAGAATCAGGATTCACTCGAGATGCCATCGCTCCCTTGGCCTGCCCGGTGAGTATTGATCCTCTTCCAGTGAGCTCTAGTGTGTAATGGTATTACTTTAACTTTAAACATCCTTCCCTCTGCTCTTCCAGACCTCCCTTCTGCCCTCACCACAACACACTAAAAGTAATGCTCCAACTGAGACGACCATTGGAAAAAAGGTTATATATATTTTAATCTTATAGCCTAGTTTTTTCCCCCTTTAATCAATATTACCTTTGTGTTTGGAGCTGTTGTTTTTAACTTGCTGTTGTGTTTTCTAGGAACCCACAGGGCATCTTAACAATGCCTCAAACAACCAGGCTTTCCCTAACCCACGGTTTGATCGTTCACACTTCAAATCACATTATAAAAGCACGTAAGTATGTTTAACACATTCAGGGGTCAGTTTCATCTAAATAGACCTAGTCTTTATCTTATATATGTCTTTAAGTCAGACTTAAGTTTACCTGTTGCATAAAGCTTAGCTGTGAGTGACTACTGTAAACATTGATAGCCTGTAGCGCAATGCATTATGGGTGAAATAAGACACTTCACAAGAGAGAAAACACTATGGATCCAACAGCAACACCACACCAAGTAGCCTGTGGGAGAAAATAACAGAAAAGATAAACGACATAAATCCAATTTGTTTGTTAAATAAACCGTTAAATACGTTCAGAAATTTCAATTCAAGAATATGGCACAAGAATCTGTCATAAACAGCTGAAATAGAACAACTGAGTTAGCTAAAAATGAGCTAAAAGTAATGATAAACTGTTGAAATGTTTAGCTAAAGGTTAGCTAAAAGTAATGAGTAAACAGTTGAAGTGGTTAGCTAAAAGTTAGCTAAAAGTAATGAGTAAACAGTTGAAGTGGTTAGCTCAAAGTAATGGGTAAACAGTTGAAATAGTTAGCTAAAAGTTAGCTAAAAGTAATGAGTAAACAGTTGAAGTGGTTAGCTTAAAGTAATGGGTAAACAGTTGAAGTGGTTAGCTTAAAGTAATGGGTAAACAGTTGAAGTGGTTAGCTAAAAGTTAGCTAAAAGTAATGAGTAAACAGTTGAAGTAGTTAGCTTAAAGTAATGGGTAAACAGTTGAAATAGTTAGCTAAAAGTTAGCTAAAAGTAATGGGTAAACAGTTGAAGTGGTTAGCTAAAAGTTAGCTAAAAGTAATGAGTAAACAGTTGAAGTGGTTAGCTCAAGGTAATGGGTAAACAGTTGAAGTGGTTAGCTCAAAGTAATGGGTAAACAGTTGAAGTGGTTAGCTTAAAGTAATGAGTAAACAGTTCAAATAGTTAGCTAAAAGTAATGAGTGAACAGTTGAAGTGGTTAGCTCAAGGTAATGGGTAAACAGTTGAAGTGGTTAGCTTAAAGTAATGAGTAAACAGTTGAAACAGTTAGCTTAATGTTAGCTAAAGTGATTGGTAAACAGCTGAAGTGGTTAACTTAAAGTAATGGGTAAACAGTTGAAATAGTTAGCTAATTGTTAGCTAAAAGTAATGAGTAAACAGTTGAAGTGGTTAGCTAAAGTAATGAGTAAACAGTTGAAATGGTTAGCTTAAAGTAATGAGTAAACAGTTGAAATGGTTAGCTTAAAGTTAGCTAAAGTGATTGGTAAACAGCTGAAGTGGTTAGCTTAAAGTAATGAGTAAACAGTTGAAGTGGTTAGCTTAAAGTAATGAGTAAACAGTTGAAATAGTTAGCAGTGATCAAACATTTTAGGATAATATCCAAGCATATGTTTGGTTGACTAATATCCAACTTAACAATGCTTATTGTCCAGGATTTGTCGTGATGCTGAACGGTCGAGATCTGGCCACACTTGTGCGGGAATCATCAGATCAACAAAGGACAGCAGCTACAATCGTCGAAACATGGAGAGGTACACAAACAAGCTGCACACATGAAGTCCCATCATACGTACGTTTCCTTTGACTCACATGACCCACTTTTATTACACAGGTCCATCTTAAGGGGCTAGACCTTCACACACATGAGAAGGTACCTGCATGACTACAAATAAAATGTGGGGTTTCTTCTTAACACATTACTCTGGGTCATTTGTGCAGAAATAAGAACATGTGGATGTGTGAGTAAGAACTGTTGCGATATTATAAATCGTTATAATCACATCCTGAAAACCTTCATCGCTCCTGCGTCTGTGTTGTTTTACAATAGTCCTGTCAGCTCGTTTTCATCTCTTTGTGGAGTCCTTTTTGTGCGAGCTGAAAAGCTGCCAGTCAGACAGTTCTGTGAAGTGAGTCGTGTGAAAGCCAAAGAGGGAATGAAGGAGATGATGCATTGTCTGACACTGACCTACAGAGAATGAGAGGAGTGTAAACTAATGAGCAAAATAATTATACTCAGACTCAGTATGGCACAGATTCCCATCGACGTCTGCGGTGTGTCAAACTGTTTTGCCACCCACAGCTGTGGAATGAGCAGCAGAGCACGGACCGAGGAGGAGGAGGAGGATCTAGTTTCCAAAAGCGTCCCATTATGTGTCGTATACTGTAGCTCCATACTATACTATACACCTATTGTGGGCCAACTCTGCAGTGGTTTTACATTGTCAACTCAAGTCAAATAAACACAGGATTGCTGTGTCAAAACAAGAGGTACATAAAAACCACATACCCATACACCAAATAAGAGTTGGTGTCAGCAAAGTATAGACAGTAGATCATGTTTAATTAGCTGCCACATCTTCCTGAGGTGAACAGTGAAAAGATGGAAATTTACTCCATGCTAGCAGCTCTAGGGATAGCAATGTCGGTCGGTCCACACTGAAATAATTCAGCAACCACTGGATGGATTGCAATGAAATTTGGTTCAGACATTCAGGTTCCCCTCTGGATGAATTTTAATAACTTGATCCTTTAGCTTGTCCTCCAGCACCATCATCAGGTCAACATTTCTTTTTTCCAATACTTTGGTTTATAACCAAATACCTGCTAAACTCCTGATGCTCCCATCAGCCTCAGCTGTAATTTGTGTGTAGTGCTAATATGTAAATATTAGCATGCTAACAAGCTAAACTAAGGTGGTAAACTTTACACCTGCTAAACATCAGCATGAGTACAGCCTCATAAAGCTGCTAGCGGGGCTGCTCCTGCTCCTCCAGTGTGAGGACTTGCTGCATTTCTTTTATGATAATTACAGTAACTTGGTATCTTTGGGTTTTGGTCAGACAAAACAAGATGTCACATTGGGCTCTGGGAATCTGTGTTGAGCATTTTTCACTGTTTTCTGACATTTTTTAGACAAAACAATTAACCTACTTGTCAAGAAAATAGCTGACAAATTAATGAAAACAATCATTGGTTTAAAGAACCAGTGTGTAACATTTCGGGGGATCTATTAGCAGAAATAGAATATAATATTCATAACTACGTTTTCATTAGTGTGTTATCAACGCAAACTAAGAATCGTCGTGTTTACGTTAGCTTAGAATGAGCCCTTCATATCCACATAGGGAGCGGGTCCTCTTCATGTTTCTACAGTAGCCCAGAACAGACAAACCAAACACTGATGTGATAGGTGGAATTTGATTGAAGAAAGCTGATCAGCTATAAATAAACTTCTAGTTATAAAAACAGTTATAGTGACATAAATGATTAATTGACTGTTAAAAGAGTCATAAAAGCAACTAAAATCCATGAAGGGTTAAAAACATTTAAAAGGTTTGTGTTGAAAAACAAAGTCTTTTTAAAAAGATTAAAAACACTTTAAAAACATTATTTTGGTTAAAACCTCTCTAAATGTCAGAATATCTCCTGTCAGTAGCTCATCTTGGATCTACCTGTTAAGTCTGTTCTGAGATTGATTAGTGATACCTGCCGAGGCCTGAAGGGGAAGCTCGCGACTACGGTGCCTTGTTCTCATGAGACTGCCAGAGAGTAAGCATCGTGTCACGAGTCTCACTACAAATATTCCCCTATACAGGTACAGAAATAAGTATTTCATTTTCAAAAACTTTCAGATATGTTGACTAAGCTGTTGAGTTCTATTAATATGCTAACCTAATGTTGAGTGTTTTGTACGTTTTATTGTCATTTTACAAGCGTTTAGTAAAGTACTGTTCAAGCTAGTTAGCTTTGTTTGATCTGCCGCTTTAATAGCGCCACACGATGGCAGTGCAGCGCGACT
The DNA here is from genome assembly GCA_916700815.1 of Helicolenus hilgendorfi. Lineage (NCBI taxonomy): Eukaryota > Metazoa > Chordata > Actinopteri > Perciformes > Sebastidae > Helicolenus > Helicolenus hilgendorfi. The sequence continues at coordinate 2,350 of CAKALG010002109.1, read as the reverse complement.
CATCGCGTGTGTATGTGTGAAGATATAGTATGAGCCAGTGAAGTGTATCTGTGTTTAAACTTAAAGATGATGCATTTTTGTGTTAATTATAAAGTGATTGGTTAAGATAAGAAATTTAAAGACAGAGGAAATTTAGAGTAATTTATGTCTTAAAGGATATTTTTGTTTAATTATTTTTGCTTAGGTATTTAATGTTTATTGATTTATAAACTTGTTTGCAGTTATATTTAATCTGTTATATTGAATTTATCCTGTTTAATAGAATGTGAATTTGTGAATTTGTTTGATTATTTAAAACAACTGTTAAGTAATAGAAGAAAATAATATTGTTTAAGTGAATTAAAGATTCTCATGAGACTGCCAGAGAGTAAGCATCGTGTCACGAGTCTCACTACAAATATTCCCCTATTCAGGGCACAACACTGACACTACAGAGAGACTTTCACTTTTTTACGTTACCTGAAGGTCACCGTAGTTCTCCGACCTGTTTGTGAAACTGCGGTAACGTGAGCCACAGAGTGCTAAACCGTGGTACCGCCAGCTGCCGTCTGACTCTTGTTGCTCCTAAAGTAGTGTTATTATGGTGAGGATGGACTCTGAGCGAGGCGAACAGCGTTACCACAATTTTTGCACTCACATAACTGTAGTCTTGGAAAGGGAGGAGTGAGTGTATGGGTACATAGTTGTTTGCGATCTGAATTCAACTAGATGCTGCCAAATCCTACACACTGTACCGTTAAGACTGGTCCCAGCTTCTCAAATGTTTCGCTGCTTTTTTCTGAACAGAATATCATCGGGTTTTAGACTTTTGGTCAAACGAGACAAGAAATTTAAAGACATCAACTTGCGCTCTAGGAAACTGTGATGGGCAATTTTCACTATTTTCTGATATTCAATGGATCAATCAATTAATCAAGAAAATAATCAGGAGATAGATACAAAAAGTCATTAACAGCTGCCCCAGACATAACACAAATAGCCTTACATGTCTGCAAAATCTGTGGTTTTATATGTAAAAAGGGAGATTTTTGCATTTAACATTTAAAAATTTAAGAAAAGCAATGATCAGTCTGAGTCCGTTCTCCAAATGTTTCCCTCAGCACAGACGCAGGAGTCGAGACACGCTGCTGCCACACGAGTATGGGTATAAATATTTCAGCGTTAGGGATAAATATTTCACTCTGTCAATGAGATGTGAGAAAAAGATACGTGGAGGGAAAAAAGATTGGATTACATACGAGCCCCACATGAATAATGAGTGCAGAGATGAGAGGAGAACAAGAGCCGGAGCTGCTTCATGTTAGAGACGGAGGTAGAAAAGGTGCGCTCGCCGACAAAAAAGGAGTATACAGGGGTCACGACGGGCCTGAGTCTCTGACCTGCTGACCTCCTGCTTGATACTTATAGTGAGTCTATTTCATGTTTGGAGCTTCCCTATGGACTCACCTTTTATGGTGAGGCACCCCAGCTATTCATCCCTCTAATAATTTGCCTCGTCTCCCTCTCGTTCTTGGCACTGACGCTCGTAGGACTGCTTACACAACACTGACAAGGGTTGTGTTTAGCATGTCATAAATATTTTGTAAATCTAAATCCAATACACACATTTACATGCGCACACACGGCATCGGTTTATAAAAATAGCAATGAGTCGAGCCGAGGTGCACTGGCACATAAAACAGACTCTGTGGAAATACTACCGAGTGTCAGTGAAGTAAACAGTAGCTGGTGCTCTCACTGGGTCCCAATTAAGACATATTCTCCCATAAATGATTGACACTGACTTCATCAGCTGAGTTAATATTTAATCAGGGAAGACTGTGTACACAAAAACAACCCTAATGTAAAACACCCATACACACTCACACACACACTCGCTCTGATTTGGTCATTTGCAGCTGATTGAGATGTTGCTGTCAGTTTACAGTTTCATAATGCCCCAGTGCTTGTTCATTTTCACAGTTAACGATAGAGTAGAAATTAGCAGCACAGCTAATTTGTGTCAGCTTCTTCTCATCCAGCTACGCCTGCCTGCAGATCATCTGAGTCTGGATGTATGAGGGGTACTTCATGCCCCTTCATCTTGTCGCCCCGTGTCCTCCAGCTCCTCATACTCGTAGTCCATCTGAGCCCTGTCGTACTCCAGCTCGTCCCCCTCATACTCAAACCCCTCTCCCTCACATATCAGCTCCTCTGTCTCGTACTCGACCCCCTCTTCATCATATTCGAGCTCAGCTCCGTCGTACTCAGTGACGGGCAGCTCCATATCCTCCTCATCCTTCCCCAGAGGCTCTTCCTCATTAACGTCTGCGTCCCCTGAAGTCGCCGCAGCTTGTTTTGGGTTGGAGCT
>CAKALG010002108.1:0-12646 GCA_916700815.1 Helicolenus hilgendorfi | reverse complement strand
CCCTGGCCCTTCCGCTGGCCCTCCGCCGGCCTGGAGACAGAGTGTGAAGTTTCACCCAACGAGGTGAGACTTTTCCTGCTTTTCTTCGAGCCTCACAGTCTACAAGGCTCCTGACCTTGACCCCCCTCATCACATACAGTAACAACATTCACAATAATCCACTGGACAGGACGTCTTTAGTCTCAAGTCTTGATCCCCAGTACCTACTGTAGAAATACCATCACGTTTTCAGAATGTGGGCATCAACTTGGTACCAAAGTATTGGTTTCGTGATATCCCTACCTTGTACATATTGGGGGCCACCCATCTTAGTCGACTTAGTCGGCTTAGTCGGTTTTTGTGGAGAAACTCAGTTTCACAGATCTGTTGATTAAATCAACTAATCGATTAGTCAAAAATCATATGAGTGCTATTCGACTAAGAATTAGCCCTAGTACATACTGTTATCGACTTTAGTATAAATGTATTATATCTACAGCTGTTAGTCGAGAGAATAAACCTCTAATAATGTTAGCTTTGTGCATGGACCATACACACAGCCAAAACGATTCTGGGCTCATTGACAGCACCATGTTGAAATCCCATTTAGTGCTTAGTGGGTCTTGTAGACCATGAAAAAGGATTTGCCACCGTTTCTTTTTTTATGTCCTAAACCATTTAGAACAATGATATTTGGACTGACTATACATATATATATATAGTTGACACAATAAAAGAAGGAATGTTTTCATTCTGCCTGTAGTATATATTCAACCTAGATATGGTCAATAAGTTACTACTAAACCAAACAATCAGGCGAGAAAGAGTTAAACAAGAAGTGAAAGAGTAGAGGGAAATGAGATTTGTAGAGAGTTATATAAGTGGATCAGTGACAGTTGAATAAGTGGAATACCAGATTTAATATGAAGCATGTCTGTAGCGGACAAAGGCAGCAGTCATGCAGGGCAAGAGGATGGTAATCTAAGACAAGTTCAACAGGAGGATGGGCAGAGGACACTCCATAAATCTCTGCTCTGTACTAAAGCCTCTCCTCCGCACCGAGTGTCAGCAGGCCTGTTTGACCTCATCGGCAAACATGCACACGCTGTTGCTGGAGTCGGTCACCATTAACCAACTCCAGCGAGCCTTGCATGGTCAGTGACACATGAACGCTCGGGCCACTTTCAGTCAGATCACAACAGCTCAACTTACCTGGGCCTCACAACAAATATGAGACCAAAAACTTCACTATTTCAAGTACAGAGCACTAAAAACATTGGCCAGGTACACATTATTTAACAACAAAGCATCATAGGCCAGCACAAATCCGTTTTTTGGCATATCCAGATTGATACTAGAAAGTCTGGACAGCAAAAAAAACAGCACGAGAGCTAGTAACGTTAGCTGTTACCAGCCAGTAGGCATAACAGTCCTGCTTAGCTGAATAACGGAGCTAACAGCTAACGTACAGAGGTTGCATTGAGTTACATTATTAGTAGTTACATTATGATGATGCGTTCAAGCTCTATTCAATAAAATGATTATTGGGCATAGGTAAATTATAATGTTATCATGATGTGTTCAAATGTAATCTTGTCAAATTTAGTTTTTGGAGAGAAACTTGGGGATCATCAGGGATTAATAATAAATTATCAAAAAACAGCATGCATGAAGTACATGGGTTTACGGTTTTGTATTTTACCGTGGTATCGGTACCGTTGTATATCGATATTGGGTACTGAGAATCGTGGAATTTCACTGGTATTGGTATCGACTTCTAAATTTCTGGTATCATGACATCCCTAGAATGTATGCTGCTACTAGCAGAGCGCTATGGAGAACAACGTGGAGGATGAGGGCAAATGCTTCCGTGTTGGAAAGCAGCATAGTTACTGACGACTACGTCGTTACCGACGCCTAGGTCGTTACCACAGCAACCCATGCAGATAGGTTGTTGATGACTGGACATCTTGATCGCCCCCTGGTGGCTGGCTGCAGTATAGGTCATAAATCCTGCCTCCTCCATGTTAGCAGATGGGACATGGGCCAAACTAAAAAGTCAAAGTACACGTCAAATAAGCCAAACCTCTACCGTAGTGCTAACGTAGCAGCTAGGTGGCTCACGCTAACAAGCTGCGGCCGTGCTTGGGTTGTGATTAGCTCGGGCGAGTCTGTGGGCGGAACCTTGATACCGTAGCTCTACTCACCGATTACTACTGTGCAGACTCCAAATGAAGTCAAAATCTTAAGTTGGCAGCTCGAGTATGTGGGATATTTTGGCTTCACTTTTGTACAGTGGGAGGAAGTGGAGACGCGTCATCCATCTTTATATAAGGTCTATAATCTGGACACACAAATCAGATCTGATCACTTGCAAATAACAGTGCGGACAGTCTGTCTTAATCTGATTTGAGAAACAAATCTGATTTGCCTGCAGTCTGAACGTGGCCATAGATCTGCCTGAGTCCTGTCCGTCTCTGTTCTCAGTTAAGGTTTGTAGTTTTTAGTCATCCGGGCCTCGGGGTCTGCTCCACAGCTGGGCTGTGAACAGTAAGCACCGGGTTACATTCCTCTGTTCACCTGTTAAATGACTCTCTGCTATTCATCATGCTTGATAAGGCATGGCCATTAGATTCAGCTTACAGTAATCTGCCTTTTGATGAGATATTTCGGGCTGTTATTTTTCCTGGATGTTTGGATTCCTGCGTGGCTGCCAAAGAGCTGCGTTTGATGTCGAGCCCGATTCAATTACGTATCTTTGACGATATTGAAGTGGTGGAATTTAGTGCGTGCTGTTATGCGTGTTTCTTGAGTCTGCATAGAAATAGCGGCAGACTCTCTTGGTGCTTAAAATGGGTGTACATGTGTTGGCTGTGTGCTGTGCGAAAATCAGAGTCTGTGCAGGGATGCTTGTTTTACGAGCAGGCACGAGGTCAAATGGGACTCATAAAAACAAGCTCAAGTCTTCCTTCCCATGTACATGTGACAGGATAACAGCTGTGTGAATGTTAAACTGTCTTACATAGAAACTCAAGATATGCATCTTTGTTCCTCAATGTTTGTCTTTTGCAGATCACTTTAATAAAATACCTCTGCCTTTCCCCCCCTCTGCGGGTTCAGTGCTGAGGCTCCTGATATCACGGGGAGAGACCGGTGGAGTGGGGGGTCTGCAGGATTGGGTTTCATACAGGGAGGGAAAGGGGAGGAGGAAAAGAGGAAGATGCTCCATGTCTGGTTCATGTGTGTCGGATCAGAGCTCAGATCTATGTCTGTAAATTCAGAGTGTGGAGGAGAGGTCGCAGGGTTCAATCCCTGACTACAGCAACTTCAGCCTGTTGCCTCCACTGCCATTTATCTGCTCCAGTAGTATTTTGTTGGCGGTAGTTTCACAGTAATTTCTTTTCTTTTTCAGTCTTAAACACAGCAGAATTACAGGGTGTTACTGAGTTCAGTGCTAACCATAGACCAGTGTTGTAGTGGTACTGGAGACCGTTCTTGGTCTCGAGACCACTTTTTGAAGGTCTCGGCCTCGTCTCGGAACTGACCGCATTTTTATTCGGCCTTGTCTCGGGCTCAGACAAAGAGGACTTTGGGTTTTATTTCAAGACCACAACTGTGGGGATATCACTAAATTGCCAGTGCAAGCTGTGGATATCTGGGAGGAGATGTCAAACGAATCTTCTGTAATAAAATTTGGCTACCTAAATAACACACAGCAGTACTCGCACTGGTCTGGTCTTGGTCTCGACTTGGTCTCAACCCCTCAAAGTTTTGGTCTTGTCTCGGTCTCGATACAATCTGGTCTGGGTCATGACTCGGTCTCGGTTTAGCTGGTCTTGACTACAACACTGCCATAGACTGTACACAAGAAATGGACGTAGTCACCGTGACATCACCCATTGGTTTGTGGAGTACGGTTTTGAAGCCTCGAGTTCGGCATTTCGGCTGTCGCCATCTTGGTTTTTGGCCTTGGCCATCTTGTTTTTTTGCAACCAGAATTAACACGAGAGGGTGGAGCTAGGTACAACTGAATGCTGAATAAGACATTTTAGGCGACCAAAAAATAATGAACTTTGATGAACTGAAAACACACTGTGAAAGGGTTAAAGTTGTAAAACGAAAACACGGACAACTCCCAGACCAGACAACGCCACGGACCGTAATTCACTAAATGAACATCATTCTGTATTGAAGAAGACTTGAAACTAGCGATTGAGACTACAAAATCATGTTTACAATGTTTTCCTGAGGTACTAAATCAAGTAAGAAGTAATTTTCTCATAGACTTCTATACAATCAGACTTCTTTTAGCAACCAGAGGAGTCGCCCCCTGCTGGCTATTAGAAAGAATGCAAGCTAAAGGCACTTCAGCATTGGCTTCACTTTTAAGACCTGGAGGTAGCCCACTGGTCCTAACTAATGTGCATCCAGTTTGTGAAGTATCTTATCAGTGTGTTGCATTACCCTTAAAGACTATCAGTCTAGCTAAGATTTGGCTTTAGAACTGAACATATTCAAGGACGTGGAGGTGCACTATTCACCCACACACCAGGAGTGGTGGTCTTGCTGTCATGGAAGCAAACATTTTTGTATGCTTGTGTGTTTGCATGTTTGTGGCAACTAGGTCGTGGGTGGCTGGTGGATCGGGCACATTTGTTATTGTTTTTTTTTTGGTATTTACTTGTCTGGGCCTACAGGTGGCAAGATGTATGCTGCTTCCTCTGTATAAAAAGTTGCACCTGGCTTGTGCAAATAACAGGATGTCAACTGTGACAGTAGAGAGTAACTATCAAAAAGAGGAAATATCATTATAACGATAGTTACTCTTTGAAAGATAAAGCTGTACAGTAGGTGACTCAGAGCGTAACCATACATGTGCCCACAGATCTGCTCCGTGTGGTTCAGCTATTGCATTAATTTGATCTAATTGCTGTTCCCAGAAAGTTATGACATACCTTAAATTAGTGCTGACGCAGGCTGTTATGTGGTTTGTCTCCAGCTGTAATTACTCAGTGGCAGGAAGATCGATCTATGTGGTTGTGGATTTAGCTAGAAATTTGTAAATTAATGAGATTTGAAGCACACGATCTGATGAAGCACACGATCTGATGTAAACATCCTCGTTAGGTATATGTGGTATATGTATATGTGGTATATGTGTGTACATATGTAGAAACCTACTGCAGCGTGGATGTTTGAGGAAAGATTTTGGTTTAATTGGGCTCCATAAAAACAAAAAAATATCCCTCACCATTCATACCCACAGCTTATAGCCAAAAAAACATACGTAATCTCATTGTTGGTCTCAACAATAGAGAATCCTTTTAGTAGAGGCTTCATGTTGCTGTTTAAATATGTGGGCTCATTTATTTTATGTGGTATTTATGTGTTTAATGCTGAGCTCTTCTGGATGTTGCTTTTGTTGGTTCTCATGCTGGATTTATTTGACAGTTGGGAGGACATATTGTGATCATAGTATGACATCATGAGAGGACCGTAGTCTCTGTTTTTGTTAGCGTCATTTGGTCTCCTTGGAGCAAAAACAGACGTTGTCATGACTACATGCCCCCATTTTTTCGTGATGTCAACTGACCCTTGAAAGACCTTTTTGGAACAACGAGATATTATGTGGAAGTGGGTGTCTGATTGAATACGCATGAATTGGTTGTTTGTGTTGCGTCAGAGAAAAATATTTTGCATTTTTTATGCGTGTGTGTGAATCCACGTGCACCTGTGTTTGTTATTTAATAATCCCAGGATGTTGCTTGGAGGGAGGAATCTCTTTATTCTCGTTGAGTAATCATTTAGAAAGCTGCTTCCATCTGCACACCACTAATTGTTTTAATTGTATTTACTCTCTCTTCGGTCTCCAGGAAGAGACCAGTCAGACAAAGCAGTGGGTCTGAGAAGGCCGCTATCAGTCTTTCAGTAATTAATAGGAACATCCAGAGACCGTAAAGCCCTTCCTCTTATTAACCCATGTTTTATAGTCACTAAGGGGGAAGTACGGTGTGTTTCATGTTGTTATCGCTACAAATGGGAGGGAGCTTTTTTTTCACAAACCAGGAGGATTTGAATAAAAGAACCGCATGATTACAGTGTGCCACTGGAACAGGACGTCGTTAGGTGTGTGTTCTTCTCATCATAGGTTTTCATGTTGTACAGAAGAGCGGACCTAGTAACAAGCACCACAAATAATCCCATCTGCTGTGTCCCAGTGGTCGGCTGTCAGCCTTCTTCATGGACAGCGACCAAAATATCACTAAGGCCTGAATGGAGCCCTGCAGAGAGTGAAACACACCACACCCTTTCATTCTGCTATGGACTGTGCATCAGACAACCCTCTGGCTCTACAACAAAACCTCAAACACCAGATTTATATTTGCTGACCTAGAGGAATACTATGGAGGACTAATGGGGCATTCACACATAGAACAACTCATAGACGAATCGCGCAACTTGAAAGATTTCAACTCGAGCGAGAAATTCATGTGACACTGCGTCACAAAAGTCTGTCAGCGTTGAGATTCTCCTCCTGTCTTCACTGACATTTCACAAATGGAGGAATAAAATATTGCACCATAGATGAAACTCTGCGTTTATAAATGTATGTGTATAAACCGCAGACTGTCTATGGTAGAAACAATAATGTCGCTGCCGTATTTATGCCTAGATGACGTTATGTTGAGCGTTGATGGAGCAGCTGCATAGCCTGGCACTGATCGATCCGAACTCCATTCAGAAAACAAGCATTTTAAAAGTTGTTTGCTTGTCGTCTTGCAGACAGACCTGACAAAGCAAGAATACAGCCTTTTTACAAATGTGCATCATTATGTAGGTGTTTCGGCATCATTTTGATCTGTTTATTGTGATTAAATCACAGCGCAATCTGTTTATTTTGGGTTTGCGGTACACAGAGCGCCGCAAGACAAAACAGTGTTTGGTTTTCTGACGTATCTGGGACTTTCACAACATGTACAAAGCAGCCATAGTGTTTATTTCAGTCATGGTTGATGAAATGTTGTCGGTATCTACATGGAGGTAAGCCCCTCCTCCTCTCCGGCAGTCTAGCTAGAGTGATATGAATGAACACAAATGATCCCGGCAGTCAAACTCACGCAAGTAACGCCAGGTGAAAATTCTCTTTGCTTTTTAGTGTGAACGCAGCATAATGCTGCCATTATAATATATGAATGAATAAATAATTAAAATAATAAAGAAAGAACTGTAGAAATAAAAGATGCAATTATTAAATAAATGTGCAGTAATTTGAAAATAAATACACAGAAATAGAAAAATAAATAAATAAAATGTATTTATATTCATATTTAATATTTTCCCAATTTATTATTTTCTGTTTGAATCTATTTCTGTTTCTATTCGTAATTTAAATAAATAAACATATTTTATTTGTTTATTATTTTTCTATTTCTGTATTTATTTTCAAATTAACCTGCACATTTATTTGATAATTGTGGATTTGATTTCTACATTTCTTTCTTTATTATTTAACTGATTTATTTATTGAGGCATTTATTTATTATAATGGCAGCTTTAGGTCTCCATAGAGTTCTGCCTTTGGAGTGTTTCGGATTATTATATGGTCTAAATATGTGTCCATGTGTGTGTATACAAAGCCTGACCAGCCACAGCAGCCACGACCATTTGTCTTGTGCTTGCCAGGTGCTACCAACTCAAAGTGGTCTATTTAGATCCTGACTTACCCAAGCTATTTTTGTTCAGGCCTAACTAGGCTTTTTTTAAGTGGCCTCCTTAGTCCTGGCATGTGGGATTTATTAAGTGAGGGCCAGTATATCTGGTGCCCTCTCTACTGTAGCACTGTCATCTTTTATTTTCCTACTTCCTGCAGCCACAGATCAGAGGTCTCCATGGTGACGGGGTTGTTTGGCTGCAGCCCAGCGTTTGTTGCAGTGCTTTTGATGGTCAGCAGACTGTGGCCTGGACTTGTATAGGAGCAGAAAAAACAAGTTTTTGTTTGGGAGACAGATTAAACAAAGAAACAGCTAGAAAACCCTTGAATCTGTTTGTTAAAAATGTTTGTAGCCCACAACATGCATCACATTAGAGGATGTTTACCTGTGTCCTATGAGTGGTTTAGAGTCCTAGTGAGTTTGACTAGCGTGGGTAGGATTTATCCTTGTTGTCAGGAAGAGAAAACCATAGAGACAGTTTGACCAACCGCTGGAATTATATGAATGAATTTAGTGTGGGCAGCACTGAACCAGTTTTTGTCTTTTAATTGAGTCTTAAATGTATTTTTTCTGTCGTTCTGTCTTGTGTGGAATTTGGCAGTTCGAGGCTGCTCCCTCCCTCTTTCTCTACCGTCTGCTCAGTCCAAGCATTGTGTGTTAAGTCTGACTGTGTGACTCACAGTGGCAGTGCCGGTGTGAGAGTGTCAGAGGCTCAGACTGTGTCATGCTGTCAGGGCGAGAAGGTCCGTGTGCAACCTTAAGATCGAGGAAATTATCAGTGACTTTGGTTTAACTAACTGGGAGCAGCACGACAGCTCAGGTAACAGTTTGAACCCTCTTACTTGGTGATGTTATCTGCTGGTATACTCAGGGGAAAGTCAAGTTTATATGGTCAATTTTGTTTACTATAGCTATACATTGATTTTTATAACAGAGATTAGCACACTAAAAGCATACTCATGCTGAATGAGAACACAGTCATGTAGTTTCATGGCTGAGGATTTAAGGTCTTTTAGGAGAACATTGCTAACTTTTTACTTTTTGAAAAATAGGATGTTGCTCTCTGAAACAACAGCTGAATGAATGAGGTAATATTGTTCTTTGTGAACAAAAAGAAAACACTGTTTGTGTTGCCTCTTTTCTACTGATTCCTTTCAGCCCTCTGACAAAACGGACTTAAATTAAATTGGATATGTGTGCTTGTGTGTCCGAGCATGTCGGGGCATCCCCATGAGTGGCGAGGTGTGTACTTTTGTAGCTCAGCTGCTGCATATGTCTGTCAATATTTCAGTTGAGTCTCTCCCTCTGACACACACTCACTCATACAACACTGACAAAGTTAAGATTGTTAATTCAAACTGCAAGAACTGTGCATACACTATTAGTATATTTACTAGGTCTGGGGCGATTCACCTATCTCCCGATTCGATACTATCACGATACTTGGGTGCCGATTCGATATGTATTGCGATTTGATATTGCGATTCATTGCTATTTTTGTTAACTTTTTTAACACTAGACCATGGGAAAAAGTTGAATCATAAGGACATAAAGATTCTAAGGACTTTTACTCTAGAAAATATCTAAATTAATATAGTAAAAATGTTTGATTTACAGCATGTATGTAGTCAGAGATGTCCTGAAGTCAAATATATCAGTCATTGTCAGGAATTATTACATTTTTTCCAGCAACCCAAAAAACACGTGGTCACACATGTTTACTTCCTCCAATTTTTCCAAGGTGGTCTCTAGCTCTCCCGTCAGCTCCGTTCTCTTTATACATCCATGGTCAGCTCCATCGGTGCTGTTTCAATACATTTAACATAAATGTCAGTATATGGGTGCTCTACAGTTGTAGCGTCGGCCCACTTGACCACGGTGACGAGAGCAACGGCCGGCTCGACCGCCACTTTACCACGATACGATAACGTTTCCTGTCCGTGTCAGAGTTAGCATGCAGCTTTAGCCGTGATGTCTAGCTCTGCTTTTCCTGTCAGTGTGTGAAACCCAAAGTGTTTCCATCCTTTACTCGATGTTCAGTGTTTACCACGCTGGATTTAACATGTGAGGGTGCAGGTCGTATCCACGCAGACTCTCCAACGTTTTCTACTTTCTTTCTATACTACTACTTTTTTGTTTTGGTTGACGGATATGGAGCGGATATGACATCACATTACTCAGACTACAACAATAAAAGCGGTATATTCCTTCGACCTCTGCATAGACTCAAATGAAGCAAATATATCGATTCTGGCATTAAAAAAATGATTTAAAAAATGTAAAAAACATTTTTTTCCCACTCCTAACGCATGAGTAGAGTTAATAATGATTTCCTACCAACCAAAGTATGAATTTCACATTTTATATTAATACCTGTGATGATTCAGTCTGAAACATTTGCTTGGCACACTAACACTGAGGTCTGCTCTCCTGTAATGCATCACTGGACAATGTCTGTTGGTGGACAACATGATGGACATTTGCCAATGTCTGCCTACCCTCCCCCTTGGTTAAAATTCCTCAGTAAGGAAAGTATTCTTCATTGCTTCCGGTCAGAGCTGCGACTGTCATCTGCAGCTGTCTGCTGTCCGGAATATTCCAGTGACCTCTGACCTCTGATCCTGTTCCACGATTAACAGAGCTCCGTCATCAGCTTTATTGAGCAGGATTCCTGCATGTATCATCGAGTCAACTCAGTCAAGACATTTGTGGCTGAATGGATTTATAACCATGTAGCAGAACATTTAAACTAAGCACCATGTCAAATGTGGGATGCTAATATTTCCTTTTTTTCCCAGATGGAAACACTCAAACAAATACATGCAATTTAGTAGAATTTTTACATCTGGTGTAGCTTTTTCTAGATCATAAACATACAGATATGAAGTCATTCTGAACAACAATTAAGTTGATGGAGAGAAAATGTTGCTACTACCTTAGCTTAGCCTTCTGCTAACTGTAATTAGCCTTCGCGGCTGCTGCACCACAGTGGTGAGCTCAATGTTCATGCAGAACAATAAACTATTAAAGAGATGGAGAGAAAACGTTGTTAATAGACTAAACTCATAGAGGGATGGAGAGATAACTAGAGACGATAAAGGAAAAGTCAGAGGATCACTAAAGTCAGTAGGATTCATCCTCTTGGGACCATAAATATCAGCACAAAATGTTAAATCAACCCATCCCATAGTTGTTGGGATATTTCTGTCTGGAGCGATCGACAAAACAGACAAACAGACCGTTAAACCAACATTGCCATCCATACAGCCCATGTTGCTAGTATGGCTAAAAATATTGATCAAATACATATTCAAGTGCAACTTATTGCTATCAGATAAAATATTTGTTTCTCTGTTAAAAGGTGCAATGTGTAAGATATGGCCACATATTTCAAAGAAATAGTGGGTGGTATTTCACATCTATACTGGATCCATACAACCTAAATTTACAGTCATTTATATAATCAAAGACAAAAAGCCCATTATTAACTAACAGCAAGGCAAGAATACACAAAATTGGACCAAACAGCTAAAACTCAGACAGACAGTCAAAATAACGCCGCTATCTTATAATCTTCACATGTGGCGTCGCACATATAGTTTATGTTCAAGTAATGCGTTTGTGTCCGGGTAAGCCAGATCACGGACCAATCGGCGTCCTGTGAGGAGCTACTGGCAGCTAGGGGCGTGGCTTAGATGTGTGAGACCACACGGAGAGGCGACTGTTCGTTCTAAACGACAATGGCGGCTCCTGAAGAGGTTAGCGTAGATGCTGCAATAGCATCAGTTACTGGAAAGTATTTCTGGAGATGATGTTTTTGCTTTCCAAATGGCTTTGGATGAACCAGCTGTCAATCAAACTCTTGCCAGTCACCTGCCAAGTATTTTTTGAAAGTACCTGCTATTTTCTTAACATTTCCCAATGACAGCTTCTCAGATGGTTCTGTGTAACAAACCAGGTGTCGGGTCAGGTTAAGTTAGCACGCTCATTTCAGTAGAAATATCTGCAACACGATACATAGACGTCTTTGACATAACATCAACACTTAAACTTCTTCACATCCTGTTGATAATGTTAGATTTTTTGAATGTTTCAAACTACAATTCTGGCCACATCTCACACAATGCACCTTTAAAAGAGAACTAATGTGTGCTTAAACGGTAGATAATCGTGTGGAGTCACGTACATTTTTGTGTTAAATTGTTCCCGGTTTAATGATGGGAATATTTAGTTGGGCAGGAACATGACGCATTCAGTGGTACCAATATTGGTACAATTGCATACCTGGAGGGCAGGTAAATGACGCAGTATGTGGTAAAATGGAAAATTACAGTAATAAGTTAAGGGCTGTGGTGGGAATAAATATTTTGCAGCTTTAGTGAGGTTGTTGCTTTTAGACCTTTCACTGAGCCTTGCAGCGTTGCATTCATTGTTAGAGTCAGCATGCGTGGGAAAGAGGTAACACAATATGCTTTCCATCTTAGTGTTTGCATGAATTAGGATAATAGAACCAACATCGCTTGCTATAGAGTTTGGATAGTTTCAGCTGACCTCTATTGTAGTTTGTAATTAGGGATAAAGACAGCCTTGATGCCGCTCTTTTTGTCCAGTTGCACTTGGGTTGACATCTGGTGTCCATAACCTAGAAACTGACCACTGAGCAAAACTAAAGACAAACACGTCTCAGGAAGTATACATCTAGTCATTCCTTTACATCCCATATTGATTGTTGATTGGCTAGTGGGTGTGTTTTTTTACAAGCTCCTACATCCTGTCAAGGTCGTTTTTGTGTCCTCCTTTCATTTTCTCTGTGCTCTGGCCTCTGCTCGTTTGGGTTTGTGGTGAAACTGAGCCTGGCTTCATAAAATTTTCCATCAACAGCAGCAAATAACAACAGGGTCAGATGAGGAGAGCGTGGCCCTCTCAGCACGCACACTATGGAGGCCGGGGCAACG
>CAKALG010002106.1:0-10190 GCA_916700815.1 Helicolenus hilgendorfi | reverse complement strand
AGAAACAGTATGGAGGCTCGTTTGGAAACTTTCTCCTCTTATTTCACGAAAATAGTTCACCGAAATGTGTTTCTGAAAACATTTGAGGCGAGAATTAAGCCATGCAGTTGCTGAATCTGTCTTTACTTTGGATCGACAACGTTTATTTTAAAAGATTCTCGATAGTTTCGAGAGGCGGCGAGTCGCGTCGGACACCTGTGATTTGCATAAAGTAGATAAGCCCTCAACTTTATGCAAATGAGGAGCGAGCATCGTGACGCCCCGTTTCTCGAATCGCGACGCCACGCTACCAGAATGCATTGCGCGGTTGCCTACATAGACAATGAATGGGGAGCGTGGAAAGCACGGACACGTACCATTAGACCTGTTCTTTTCCTACTATGAGAAGTCAAAATGTTTGCCTATACAGATTATGTTGGTATTATGGAGCACTTTAGTGATGATATATAATGTGACAATAATAATAATAATGTACATTTTCTTTCATAATGTTTCCAGCTTTGACTAAGTTTGGGGACATTTCTATGCAGACAGTATCACGTTACTCATGCATCCTTCTGTGGGAGAACCTGACAGGGGTGGGTGTAACAAACTACAGAGAGGAAATTGTGGCTGGCCAGGTTGTTTACCTCAGTGAACACGGGATTGAGGCACTAAATTGAAAGACAGGATTATAGAGAAAATCCGGATAGAGATCGGAGGATGTCTACTTCAAAAAGGAGCTTGGTCAACAAACCCAGCCCCCTTTCTCATCTCAGTAAAATTACACCTCTTCTATCTTCCTCTTGTCTCTCAATATCTACCAAACACTTCAATATGCAGTGAGTGTATCCTACAGTCTTACACTGAAGCATATTTAACACCCTCCCCTCAGGAGCTGGATTTTCACCTGCTGAATCTCCTCCAGGGGCTCTTTAGAGCGTTTTCTTTGACTCCGAGTTGAGAATGGCTCTGAGATTATGCGGCCGTGCTGATTCTGGCTTTAGATTAAGGCCAGAAATTCCCAGGTCCAGCTGAGATAAGTCCAGACCAGGTGACTTTAGCAAAAAAAAATCTGTCTCTGCTGGGAATTTAAGCAGCCTGGTTATCTGATACTGGAAGCTATGATCGGGAGATACAACCACGGACAGTCTGAAGTGTAGTCTTCTCGCGTACTACCCAGATACACGAAGGTTATCTTTCAACATCATAAAGAGCCACTGCGTTGCTCCTCGGGGGGGGAGATGGTGTATACGCAGTGGTGGAAAAATATCACTACTGTTCCCCAAGGAAGGTAGAAACGTGGGTGTCAGCTGTAGATATGGATAGCAGCCAGGCAGCACCCACGAGTCTTTTGACCAACAGGATTTTAACATTCAGCATCAACAACGCATGATACATACATGATTTATGATGCGCTGGGACAGCGGATTGATTGCTAAACGGATCGTTTCTCTGTACTGAACAATAATGATAACAGTGATGGAATAATACAGGACAACATCGATTTTGACCTCTGGCATTGTGGTCCAATATCATGTACAACCTTCATAAAGTCTTGTTATCGGTTCCGCTTCGTACATTCATTGCAGTAAAGCAAATTTAGCAATTTATTTAATGGCTAAAACATTAAATCAATCACTTTTGCCTGACTGGAAAAGCCAATCATTTACCTGGTGCGGTGTATCATTAGTATGATGGGATGTATAGGCTTTATAAAAGGTTTAAGTCCACTCTTATCTAAAAAAAAAAAAAAAAAAGAAGTGGAGGGTTGTTGTGCTGTTAAAGGCTTAAAACAGATCAATCATCCTCGGGAACATTTCATATTATGCTATAGAAAAGGCTTCCCCTATTTATTACTGCCTCTAAATTATTTAACATCATAACACATTTACGTGAACACATTTCATTCCTGGTTAAAATCTAAAATTATAATTTCTGCTATTAGTTATTAGGCAACACATAGAGGCTGTGTTATGAATTTGTTGAATACCAGTCTTACCACATAATAAACCAAATGAATGGTCGTGTGTAGCTTTCACAAAAATGGATTCATCTTCACTTCGGGCTGATTAAACTGAGCGCACAGCTGATGAAAGCAACAGAGACAGGAAAGAATCACAGAGTTTTTTGAAAGGATGTTGAACTATTACATTCATACCTGTCTCATTCAGAGGTGGCGAAATCCTCTCTCAAATCATTTTGAATTGATGAACTAAGGAAGGAAAAATAATTTATTTCACCATGAAAATCCCTGTTAAGATTAAACTTCATAATCCTCTCTCACTGAATAATTTCACAATCACAGATAAGAGATTATATTCAGTGACAGGTCACCCAGAAATATCACAAAGCCTGGTTTCTCTAAAGTTAGAATAATCCTTTATACCCAACTCAATTTCAAATATTGTTGTCTAATATGCAATATGCAACATTTGAATATATTTGAGGGAGAAAACATTGAGAGAGTCTGCGAGGCGTATACAGTGTGTTTATTGAACTGCAAAAGAACCATATGAGGTCTTTCTTCTCTTTTACAGTAGATATTTTGTATGAAATAAGGGGTGGTATTGTATACCTGCATACCTTCCATAAAAACTGATAGAAATTATGAATTTCTGTGCCCATGCTGATGGCAAATTATATTATTTATTGTGTTATTAAGCAGCCAAAACTGTATGCAGAACCCCTGTTGAAAACAATAAAGTCTGAAAATGAGGTTAATTTATGTTACCTATATATTGAGATCACAAATTACAACTGTATGATCTTCCATCTTAACATATCAACCATTGTTATTTTGCAAGCAAGATTTAATTATCTTATTATGATGCACTGTAACAACAAAAGGCCCTCCGGACGGCATCTTAATTATGTTAATGATCTCAGTTATCACTTGTTATCATGCTGTCTCACTTCATGATGTATCTGTGACTTTACTGGCCCTGTGCAATATTTGTAGATCATCACGACTTAATTTTCTCATTACACAATGTTTGGTTTGAAGTACCTGTCAAACCAGCTGCAAGTACTGCTTTATTTGGAGTCAACCTCACACCAGGAATAACACATAATATGAAAAACTACCCTTTGAGATTCTTTAGCTAGCAGGCTGATCCTTATCAGCCTTATCACCTACCCATTATTCTTGGATTAGAGACATTTTCTACTTTGTTAAACTGGAAAAGAATTAATCCACACTAAAAGGGTCATGTGATAGTTTTAAGACGACGTGGAGCCTGCCATTCCTAACAAGCTCCCATACAGTATTCTGTATTTTTTACTTTTTTAAATGATTTATTACCTCCGCCAAGGCCAAAGGCCTAAGAAGGAGGTTATGTTTTCACCGGCGTTGGTTTGTTGGTTTGTTGGTTTGTTGGTTTGTTGGTTTGTCCATTTGCAGGATAACTCCAAAACTCTGCGATGGATTTGAATAACATTTTTTGGAGGGGTGGGGCGTGGCACACCGAACAATCCATTAGATTTTGGTACCGATCCAGACCATGATCCAACTTTGAGAATTTTTTTTAATAACTCTGCTTAGCCTGGGGGCAGCGGCGTACATGAAACCTGCCTTTATCGGAGGTCTGCGCTCTCTGCGTGCACTTCTAGTTTCATCTTTTACTGTTGTGTACTCAACTACATATATCATACCAGATATAGATATACCCTATTTTTTGAATTTCCATTTAACCTTTATCCTTTTATCTATTCAGTTTTATATCCATTTAAAATATAATTTAAAGCTCGACATGTCACTAATTATTAGGGCTGGGTATTGGCAAGAATCTGGCGATACAATATGTATCATGATAAAGGGGTTATTATTCAATATTACACTGTTGAATACTCGATTCTGGTCAATCACGACGTTCTACGATCTGTTATTTCTGTTATTTCTTTATAGCAGACCGTTGCCATGGGCGCAGTCTGATGTCGGACTCTGGAGGACTGTTTTTCTGTCAAATAATTGATTTCTTAAGTAAGTAGCCGTGTGAAAAGCAGGATAATGTGCAGCTAGCGGGTCGCTGTGAAATAAACCCTGCCGCATCACCTGTTGGGGTTTATCTCACAACAATGACCGGCTCGCTGTACATTATCCCTTACATATATTGCGATACTGTAAGCAAGGCAATATATATTGCAATTTTTGTATCCAATTCAATATAATTTTAGGAAAACTGTCATAAAATACAGAACACACCACGATATGCATACATTGTTACATTGGAGTGCAAGAGTCAAATGGCTGAAGATAGATTATAACACTGCTGTCCAGCGGTCGGGGGTTTAAACACAACACAAAGAGAATCCATACAGTATCACAAAACACACTATTGTGATACTCAAGTGTGTTGATATTTTCTTACACCCCTACTAATTATCTATTATCTGTTTGGAAATTCAATAAACAACATTTGGAAAAAAATCTCAGATACTAATGTTATGGCTTGAACATGTGTTTCACAACTGTTGTTTCCCTTGTGAGGACCAAGTTAAGCCAAATATCCGTCCAACATCTTGGTCAGGATGGGCCAGATTCCTGCTAATACTGGGTGAGAGGTGGAGGATACCCCGGACATCGCAGGACTCACTCCATTCATGACACACAACCACTCAGGCTTACATTCACATATATTTCACCTCACTTGCTCTCGCACCCCGGGAGGAAACCCATGCAGACTCAAAGAGGTTAGAATCCCTGACCAACTTGCTGTATGGGAACTTTGCCATCCAGATAAATCCTCATAGTGTGGATAGTCTAAAAAGGAAATACAATGACACATCAGATTTTAATGGTACATGTAAGACACACAGAAAATGCAACCTCAGTTGCCTAATTAAGTAGTGATTTTACGAAAACCACTTAATGTTATCACATAAATGAGACCATTAAACCATGATCATGAGCAAAACTATTCGACATCACGATAATGAGATACTTCAATCATAATCTGACATAAATCTGCAACCACAGCTGCCCTGAGCTTCTGTACAATCCTGATTCAGCGATCATACTCAGGCTGTGTGGACAGTTTCTGTTTGACATAATGATTGATGCTAATTGTACTTCAGATTCTTATCAAGTGAAAGGAAATATTTTCCATAAAATCAGTAGAAATAATGAGCACGCTTCCCGTTTCTGTAAAAATATCCATCCTCCCTCGTGGATTTGAGTCTCTGTGAAAGCCCTGATCTGAATTGAAAATATCTGCATCAGACTCCAAAATTTTGAAAATCTCAAAAAATACAAGGATGAGCTGTAAAAGTCTCTAGCTTCAAGCAGGCAAGAAACGGATACTAATTCTCCACGAATCACAACATATTTTTGATGTTTCATTTTCAACACTGCGTCGTACTTAATTAATGTCAAAATGTTGTATATGAATACAGTAAATCTAATCAAATCATTGACACATTATATAAAGTTGATTGCAGAAAATAGTCTTTATTAGAAATCAGTTGCCTGTAAACCAGTTTATACTCAATTTGAAGTAATTTTGTCAATTGGTTGATACTGTGCGATGAAAAGTATTCTGATGATGAATATGTGTGTTGCTGCTCTCAGTAATTTGCTTATGAATAGAGAAGAGAACATCATTCATAACCAGTGATTTAATTAAAATCATCCCGTGAATACCTGCAGGCTGAAAGTTTGAACTTAAAGTAACAGTCGAAGTAGATGCTATAGTTCAATAGGTACAGTTTATCACAGCTGGATTTATTTAAGTATAACCTTATTAAACATGCTTCTATAGACATTTCTACTTTATAGAAAATCACCTTTTCATTTATTCACCAAAAGAAGATTAATCAATTGCTTTTTTTCCTAAACGAGGAGAGATGACTTGAATGGATGAAGTTGACATCCTACTCAAGGATAAGGCTGGTGTGTTATGTCAAGGCACCAGGGGCTACTACTCTGGATAAAGTTGGATGAAAGTGCCTTTGATTGTATCTTTATCTGTTTGACATTTAAACAGGACGTGTTTATTAAAATATGCACCCAGTGCACATGGTTATGTTGGTTGCTGTAATGACTAAATGTAAATCATCTCATTAAAGGTCAAACACAGTGAAGGACTGGGAGCATTGCTCGCAAGAAAAAAGCAAACCAAGCAAATGGCACTTTTATCATTAAGGCCTTGTGGGAGTCAAAAGCTATACAGTCACCGAAAGAAAAGCACAAAATTCGGCACGGCAGGTCTGGTATTGGATTTTTCCACATGCTAAAGCTGTGTTCATGGGGCTGCTGCATTAAGATCGATACTCTGTATTTAAAGAGTTTCGACCGTGGCTTCTTTATTTCTACCCTCTCCAATAACAAAAACACAAGTGTTAAAGTATGGATTGAACATTGTACACTGTATTTTATGGGTTGTAATGGTCCTTTAAAGGAATTTCAGCAGGTAAAAAGGACTGGGCTATAATCTGTCAGATATAATCCTCATGAATGAAATTAAACCATTCTGAGGTAGAAAAAACCTTCCAGTCACAAGGTAGGAGCTGCAATCAGTTTTTGGCAGGTGAAAACTGTGTTTTATGGGTTGTAATGGTCCTTTAAAGGAATTTCAGCTCTTCAGTGTGTCTGCTCTAACGCAAGCTGCAAACATTAACGTATCCGGCTAATGAGCCAACCTACTGTACTTACTGAGGTAACACAGCGTTACCTCCGAGACCAGGGGCATTTATTACTACATTATATTGCGGAGTTACAGGTTAAAGTACAGTTCATTTCAGCTGGAAACATTAAAAGCCAGAGATGATGTTTTCTCATGGACCTAACTTTGGCTTAATTAGATAGCTGCAGAAGTGTTGAGGTGTAAATTGTATCCATTCTAATGTGTAAACTGAATTATGTATGGTGTGTATGTTCAGCAGTTGTACCTGTCTGTAAACAAAGTGGCAGAGAACACACCATTTATCCCAATTTTCACTATAAAAAGCCACATTGCTTACTAATTAACTGCTTGTTTCTTGTTTGTTTTAACCATAGTTCCATCATTGACCTGTAACTAAAGATTATAGGCTACTATCCCGGGTTTGGTTGTGTTTGTATCATATTTGGTTACAGTTCAGATATCATTACCATTTCTGGTTAAAATAAAACATGGACCAGTATTAGTTATTTTCCATTAGTATATTTCTGCATTTTCTACTTACCATGCCCACCATGTGTTCCAGGTACTAAAGGAGCAGGTGCCCATCCACTTCCTGTATTTAGTGACATCATGAGTGATGTCACTGGGTTAGACAATTAAGTACAACCAGTTCTTTCTTAGTTTGGTCAATATTCTAATGTGTTATTGAATACAACATATCCGACTTCATTAGGGATAGAAAGATAGCCGATGACTTATTTCTATCTTTGTCCCTGGTTTTAGGGCCTTTATCAAGGTGGAGGCAGTGTGACCAAAGAAATATAGGAAACTCTGAACTAAAAACAGAAGAATTGAATCATAAAAGCAGTAAACAGTAGCCTATCACACAACTCCAGTCTATAAGGTACAGAATGTAAATAACATGGTAGCTCCTTGTTACTGTGCTTCCTGTGCAAAGACACATATTAATTAATGGATTTACATTGAACTCCCCAAAACCTCATTAGTGTGTACCGTTGCCTCCCATAATGACATCCACATCAGACAGTACACAGCACAAACATACCAAAAATAGCAGTGCTGGCGTACAGGCGATAGGAGGGGCAGAGAAGCTGCATGAGTCTGTGTGTGATGTTGAGAGAGAGCAGGCGGAGGAGTCACTCTGAGATCTCCCTACGGTCTCTCAGTCTATTCCCCTGACATTACACTCCCAAGATTCCTCCACGCTTTATGTGAAAGATGTTACCTCTTTGAAAGATCAACAGCATAGACCCTTGATGACATTAATAAGGACTCTGCAGCAGCACAGGAGACAGAACAGCAGCAAGAGGAGGACAAGCCCAAATCTCTGCCGATGTTTGTGGTCCCACAGCGCCCCCGGTGGTCAATCCGTGAGCACAGTGTTATTGGGTGTTAATGTACTGTACCAAAACAAACAAAAAATAGGTATATTACAAAATATTTCCCATATTCATGCGTGGAAGATACAATTTCAGACTTAAAGTGGGCCATACCATTTCTTAACCTTGACGTCAGTTGAACGTCTGCGTCACCCCCATCATTGCAGTGACTCACATCCTCATTAGAGTCTATGCTCGCTAACAAATAGTTGATGTAAGTAGTTAGCTATCTAGCTAGTTTAATACACTTTACTTTCTTACCTTCAGAGTATCTGAATTACAACGTGTCATGCACGAAAAGGCACACGCGGCTGGCCTGGCTACAAAGAAAGGAAAAGCTCGGATTACAACACACACAGAGGGATAGCGACTTCCTTCTCTACTCAGGTAGACAATTCTCCACAATATCTTTACATTGCAAATAGTTATTTGCTGCTATATTAATGATCTATTGTAAAAAGGGTCTCTCCCCTTCCGGAGGGACCTTATTTCGGAAAAAAATATGCGCAGTAGTCAACAGCGAGAGACAAATATATTTTTGTGTCATGAATCACACATCTGATGCTCGTCAATTTAAAAGATAATTTTGCAAGTCAAGAAAGTTGCAGTTTGCCGTAGGTTTGTTATAGTACCATTTAGTTTTGTTTGAAACCACTCAGTGAACTACATTTCCCGTCTTGCACGATATACATCACCAACACATGGCAATTACCTTGGCTTGCCAGCTAGCTAACTTAGCTATGTTCCACGCTCAAATGTAACGTAATCTTACCTGATGTGTTTTATCTGACTCTTTTATAGCTTCAGAGAGAGAAAGAGACGTCACGTACGCCACTTTTGGGTGTGTAGTCTTTCTAATTACGTATTTTCACAGTGTTATACTTCAATAGTTTTACGGCAATAAAAAAAAGGCAAATTAATTGTTTTCTTTCCGAGGCTTTAGGGTTTGGGAGGTTTTACCAACAAAATATCATCTAATGGCATCGCACATGCTCTAATGCCGATCATAACGGCGAAATGGCTGATGTATGTTGTTAAAATACACTACAAAGAATACCAATGATTGCGGGCTTCGATATATGAGCCATTTCTAAGTTAAATTTCCATCCCCTCAGGCTGCGAACATCCAGGCCCGGCTCCTCATTTTCAGAGAGAGAAAAAAATAACAATGCCTGTATGCTCTCGCACAAATAAAGTGCATCTGTTTGGCTCCTCATTTCCATGCAGCTGTCTGGGTCTGGGAGAGCCGATGATAGATCTGCTGACTTCCAAATGAGTTTCACGAGAGCAACCTTCATTTTGCAATAAAATCTAATGTACAGATGTAGAGGATAACAGCTCATATAATGGGCCACGTGCTGTCAGAACAGCCCTACAGCTGATGCATTACAGTATAAACTCCCTCTATCTCCTGATTTCCGTCTGTCTGTCGTGAAATATGAGCAACTTCAGTGTTTTAAGTTAAATAATAAACAGTGATTGGATCTGATTCTGCCTCGCATATTATATCAGACAGGTGTGGAGCATCAGCAGGTGCTTTAGAGCTACTTTTTGAGCACTTTTTTGTTCTGCCAGCGAGGTTCCTTAATGAATCCATCCTTGCCTTTGAATATTGAGAGCAAGGAACGACCCGCTGTGTTGCAAGAAAGACGCGCGCCGTTTTTGTAAATGCACAAACACGGCAGCGGCATTGAACTGCTGTCCCCTGCAGGACTGTGCTTTCTGCTTCAGATGGGTTCAATGTCTGTTCAAACTGAACCGGGCTGGCTACACCCCTGCTATAATGGGCCTTATCTGACAGAAGGATTAGTGTTCAGCGGAGCAAAAACACCATTTAGCCATGGCCAGCTGGGAGGGCGCTAGAAACCCCCGTGTGATGCATTGGCTTTGTGATCTCTCAGCAAATGAAAGGAAACAGGGGAGCTCTGAATTTGCCTCATTACTGCAGAAAGCATTTATTGGAATTAAGGAAGAATACGGTGAGCACAAGCAACCAGCAAGGCTACGAAAATGTGAAGGGATGAGCGCACTGGAGTTCACTGGGTGAGATTAACTAGCCTTGTCTTACTTACCTAGAGATTAGAATGACTAAGGCACAAGAAATCACACAAATGTAGTTGCTCCCTTTGTTGTTTATGGCGGTTTTTAGACTGTCATTCGACAACAAATTAAATATTAAAGGGGTTGTTGTTTAAGAGCCAGTAGCTAT